>JAGFBZ010000160.1:0-122500 GCA_018398805.1 Hirundichthys speculiger
CACCCGTGTACACAGCCGTGTTCACACCCGTGTTCATACCTGTGTTCATACCTGTGTTCACACCCGTGTTCACAGCCGTGTTCACACCCGTGTTCACAGCCGTGTTCACAGCCGTGTTCACACCCGTGTTCACTCCCGTGTTCACAGCCGTGTTCACACCTGTGTTCATACCCGTGTTCACACCCGTGTTCACACCCGTGTTCACACCTGTGTTCACACCCGTGTTCATACCCGTGTTCACACCTGTGTTTACACCCGTGTTCACAGCCGTGTTCACACCCGTGTTCACAGCCATGTTCACACCCGTGTTCACACCCGTATTCACACCCGTGTTCACAGCCGTGTTCACAGCCGTGTTCACACCTGTGTTCATACCCGTGTTCACACCCGTGTTCACACCTGTGTTCACACCCGTGTTCATACCCGTGTTCACACCTGTGTTTACACCCGTGTTCACAGCCGTGTTCACACCCGTTCACATTCACAGCACACGTGTTCACACCCGTGTTCACACCGTGTTCACACCGTGTTCACAGCCGTGTTCACAGCCGTGTTCACACCCGTGTTCATACCCGTGTTCACAGCCGTGTTCACAGCCGTGTTCACAGCCGTGTTCACAGCCGTGTTCACAGCCGTGTTTGTGTGTGCAGTCTGTTTTGCAGCTCGTCGCAGAGGAAGACGGAGAAGCTGAGGGCCATCATGCACTACTTCAACGTGGTGACAGACAACAGTGAGTCACGTTCATGTATGGAACACCAGGAGGGACAAAATAAAATAATTAACCTGTAAAATAATGTCAACAATGAGAAATGTGGGAATATAAAAACATGAAGTAACATTTTACAATTAATTTATACATTTATGAACGTTTACTTTTCCTCCTATTATTTTCTGTTTTTATTTAGTTACATTTGAAAGCATCTGTGAATTATTATCTTTTTATTTTTCCTTATTCCTTTATTTTCTTATTTTTCTTTTATTTTTGTAATTTATCGTAAGCAAAAAGAAAAAGCAGAAATATGAAAAATGATAAAAAATAAAAAATTAAGTAATCAAAATAAATAGATTAAAAGATAGTTTCCATTTTAAAAATATTAAAACACATTGATTTAAAAATATATAAGTGTATTTAGATAAATGAACTAAAAGGTTACTCGTGATTTATTTTTTATTTCTGTGTATTTTCTTGTTTCTGCAGAAACCAGACCAGAGGGACTGGTGACGTTTGAGAGGCGTTGCCTTGGAGACGCAGACACGCCCACCTGGGGGAGGTAGAAACTTTAATGAGTTCACTGAAACTTTAATGAACAAAAATCACTCAGCAGGAAACTTTATTGTTTTTTAGTCCATTTAAAAAAATTTTTTCCATAAATGATCTTTAATGTCGGTGACCAGCTTCTGTTCTAGTTTATAGATTATTGTTATCAATAAACTGTTCTGTCGTCCAGCTGCTCTGGAAACATCTGGAAGCTTGATGATCCGTTATTATCCTCCCAGTCACTGCTGACTGCTGTCCTCAGCAGATGTCCATCTGTCCTCGTCTCCTCAGCAGATGTTCATCTGTCCTAGTCTCCTCAGCAGATGTTCATCCTAGTCTCTGTCCTCCCCTTTCTCAGCAGATCCATCGTCCTCGTTCCTCAGCAGATGTCTTTTCTCCTCGTGTCTCAGCAGATGTCCATCTGTCCCGTGTCCTCAGCAAATGTCTTTTCTCCTTGTCTCCTCAGCAGATGTCCATCTGTCCTCGTCTCCTCAGCAGATGTCAATCTGTCCTCGTCTCCTCAGCAAATGTCTTTTCTCCTCGTGTCCTCAGCAGATGTTCATCTCTCCTTGTCTCCTCAGCAGATGTCCATCTGTCCTTGTCTCCTCAGCAAATGTCTTTTCTCCTCGTGTCCTCAGCAGATGTCCATCTGTCCTCGTCTCCTCAGCAAATGTCTTTTCTCCTCGTGTCCTCAGCAGATGTTCATCTCTCCTTGTCTCCTCAGCAGATGTCCATCTGTCCTAGTCTCCTCAGCAGATGTCCATCTGTCCTCGTCTCCTCAGCAAATGTCTTTTCTCCTCGTCTCCTCAGCAGATGTCCATGTCTCCTTGTCTCCTCTGATTGTGTCGTTGCAGCTGCGGGGAGAAGCTGAACAGACTCTACGTGACGTCACACGGCAGCATCGAGACCGAAGGTACCGGTCTGCTGCAGGTGAGGGTTCGGGTCATAATCAGGATCAGGATCAGGTCAGGATCAGGATCAGGATCATCGGGTCAGAATCAGGTCAGATCAGGATCAGGCAGTCATCTCAGGATCAGGATCAGGATCAGGGTCAGGGTCAGGATCAGGATCAGGATCAGGGGATCAGGATCAGGATCAGGATCAGGATCAGGCAGATCAGGATCAGGATCAGGATTTCAGGATCAGGATCAGGATCAGGATCAGGATCAGGAGGATCAGGGGTCAGGGTCAGGATCAGGGGATCAGGATCAGGATCAGGATCAGGGGATCAGGATCAGGGTCATGTCAGGATCAGGATCAGGATCAGGATCAGGATCAGGTCAGTTCAGGGTCAGGGATCAGGATCAGGATCAGGATCAGGAGGATCAGGATCAGGATCAGGATCAGGATCAGGGTCAGTCAGGATCAGGATCAGATCAGGATAGGATCAGGATCAGGAGGATCAGGGTTCGGGGGATCAGGATCAGGATCAGGATCAGGTCAGGATCAGGATCAGGATCAGGTCAGGATCAGGGTCGGATCAGGATCAGGATCAGGATCATCAGGATCAGGATCAGGTCAGGATCAGGATAGGGTCAGGATCAGTCAGGATCAGGATCCGGATCAGGATCAGGATCAGGATCAGGGTCAGGATCAGGATCAGGGTCGGGTCAGGATCAGGATCAGGATCAGGATCAGGATCAGGATCAGGGTCAGGGTCGGATCAGGATCAGGATCAGGATCAGGATCAGGATCAGGATCAGGGTCAGGGTCAGGATCAGGATCAGGATCAGGATCAGGATCAGGGTCAGGATCAGGATCAGGGTCAGGGTCAGGATCAGGATCAGGATCAGGATCAGGATCAGGATCAGGATCAGGATCAGGATCAGGATCAGGATCAGGATCAGGATCAGGATCAGGATCAGGGTCAGGATCAGGATCAGGATCAGGGGTCAGGATCAGGATCAGGATCAGGATCAGGATCAGGATCAGGGTCAGGATCAGGATCAGGATCAGGGTCAGGGTTCAGGGTTCAGGATCAGGGTCAGGATCAGGATCAGGATCAGGATCAGGATCAGGATCAGGATCAGGATCAGGGTCAGGATCAGGATCAGGGTCAGGATCAGGATCAGGATCAGGATCAGGGTCAGGATCAGGATCAGGATCAGGATCAGGATCAGGATCAGGATCAGGATCAGGGTTCGGGTAGGATCAGGATCAGGATCAGGGGGTCAGGATCAGGGGATCAGGATCAGGATCAGGATCAGGAGGATCAGGATCAGGATCAGGATCAGGATCAGGGGATCAGGATCAGGATCAGGATCAGGATCAGGATCAGGATCAGGGTCAGGGTCAGGATCAGGATCAGGGGATCAGGATCAGGGTCAGGATCAGGATCAGGATCAGGATCAGGGTCAGGATCAGGATCAGGATTCAGGATCAGGGTCAGGATCAGGGTCAGGGTCAGGATCAGGATCAGGATCAGGATCAGGGTCAGGATCAGGATCAGGATCAGGATCAGGATCAGGATCAGGTTCGGGTCAGGATCAGGATCAGGATCAGGATCAGGATCAGGATCAGGGTTCGGGTCAGGATCAGGATCAGGATCAGGATCAGGGTCAGGATCAGGATCAGGATCAGGATCAGGATCAGGATCAGGGTTTGGGTCAGGATCCATGTCGGTGCTCGGAGAACAGATGTTTACGTGTGTGTGTGCAGGTGGACTTTGCCTCCAGCTGGATCGGTGGAGGAGTTCTGGGTTCTGGTCTGGTCCAGGAGGAGATCCTGTTCCTCATGAATCCAGAGCTGATCGTGTCTCGACTCTTCACGGAGAAACTGTCCGACAACGAGTGTCTGCTGGTCACAGGTGAGACGAGACGAGACGAGACGGGACGAGACGAGACGAGACGAGACGACACGAGACGAGACGAGATGACGACGAGACGAGACGAGACGAGACGGGACGAGACAACACGAGACGAGACGAGACGAGACGACACGAGACGGGACGAGACGAGACGAGACGAGACGAGACGAGACGACACGAGACGACACGAGACGAGACGAGATGACGACGAGACGAGACGAGACGGGACGAGACGACACGAGACGAGACGAGACGAGACGACACGAGACGGGACGAGACGAGACGAGACGAGACGAGACGAGACGACACGAGACGAGACGAGACGAGACGAGACGAGACGAGACGAGACGGGACGGGACGGGACGAGAAGAGTCGAGACCAGAAGAAGACGACACAACACGAAAAGAGACGAGACAAGACGGGACGACACGAGAAGAGACGATGACAGGACGAGACGAGACGACATGAGAAGAGATGAGACAAGACGGGACAGGACGAGACGAGACGAGATGACAACGAGACGAAGACGACACAAGACGACACGAGAAGAGACGAGACGAGACGGGACGGGACGAGATGACACAACACGAGAAGAGACGATGATGAGACGATGACGGGACGGGATGAGACGAGACAAGATGACATGAGATGGGATGAAACAAGAAGAGACGAGACGATGATGAGACGACACGAGAAGAGACGATGAGACGAGATGACGCGAGAGCAGACGAAGACGACACGAGACGACACGAGAAGAGACGAGACAAGACGGGACGGGACGATGACGGGACGAGACGAGACGAGACGACACAAGAAGAGACGATGACGGGACGAGACGAGATGACAACGAGACGAAGACGACACAAGGTGACACGACACGAAAAGAGACGATAATGAGATGATGACAAGACGATAACGGGACGAAACGAGACGACACGAGAAGAGACGATGAGACAAGATGACGCGAGAGCAGACGAAGACGACACAAGACGACACGAGAAGAGGCGAGACAAGACGGGACGGGACGATGACGGGATGAGACGAGACGACACAAGAAGAGACGATGAGAAGACAGAAAACTGCTCCTCTCTGTAATATTATATCATCAGCGCTGAGAAGATAACAAGTTATTACCACGTTAACTCATTAATTTATCAACGCCGACATTTATTTTATCGTGCGTTAACGCATGTTGCTCACATGCTTTTATTTTGAAATGTCTGTTACTGGCTGCTGCAGAACCGGAAGTGAACTGACAGAAAAACATGTATAAAAGCTAAAACATGGACGTTTTCATTTTAAAGTTCTCCAGACGGAGGATTCAACAGAAACAAGGTTATTTGTAACAACTGACAAGTTGAACTCCCCGTTAAAAGTTTCTGCTGTTACCTCAGAAATTACCTGTTTTAATGTTCTGATTGTGGCTCAGGATGTTGTTGGTAGACTTTTCTATTTTTTATAAAAACAGGATGACATTAATGCCCTGGCAGTGGCAATAAGCTTTATTTTATTTACATTTATTTATTATTTGACACCTGTGTCCCCCTGCTCCACCTGTGTCCCCCTGCTCCACCCTTGTTCGTCTGCTTCACCTGTGTCCACCTGCTCCACCTGTGTTTACCTGCTCCACCTGTGTCCTCCTGCTCTACCCGTCTTCACTGCTCCACCTGTGTCCTCCTGCTCCACCTGTGTCCACCTGCTTCACCTGTGTCCACCTGTGTTCATCTGTGTCTACCTGCTCCACCTGTGTCCTCCTGCTTTACCTGTTTACGTGCTCCACCTGTGTCCTCCTGCTCCACCCGTGTTCACTGCTCCACCTGTGTCCTCCTGCTCCACCTGTGTCCACCTGCTTCACCTGTGTCCACCTGTGTTCATCTGTGTCCACCTGCTCCACCTGTGTCCTGCTGTCCAATCTGTTGGGCTCCACCTCCACCTGCTCCACCTGTGTCCACCTGCTCCACCTGTGTCCCCTGCACCTGAGTTCACACCTGTCACCTCTGCTCCACCTGTGTCCTCCTGCTCCTGTGTCCACCTGTGTCCACTGTGTGTTCCCCTGTCAACTGTGTCCACCTGTGTCCTTCTGCTCCACCCGTGTCCTCCTGCCCACCCGTGTCCCTCCTGCTCCACCACCTGTGTCCAGCCTGTGTCCTCGTGTGTCCACCTGTGTTCTCTGTGTCCCCCTGCTCCACCTGCCCACCTGCTCCACCCTGTTCACCTGCTCCACCCTTGTTCACCTGCTTCACCTGTTTCCACCTGCTCCACCCCCGTCCCCTGTCCCCCTGTTCTCCACCCTTGTTTCACCTGCTTCATCTTGTTACCTGCCCACCTGGTCCACTCTCCACCCTTGTTCACCTGCCTCACCTGTGTCCACCTGCTTCACCTCTGTTTATCTGCACCACCTGTGTCCACCTGTGTCCACCTGCTTCACCCGTGTTCACTGCTCCACCTGTGTCATCCTGCTCCACCTGTGTCCACCTGCTTCACCTGTGTCCACCTGTGTTCATCTTTGTCCACCTGCTCCACCTGTGTTCATCTGTGTCTACCTGCTCCACCTGTGTCCTCCTGCTCCACCCGTGTTCACTGCTCCACCTGTGTCCACCTGCTTCACCTGTGTCCACCTGTGTTCATCTGTGTCCACCTGCTCCACCTGTGTTCATCTGTGTCTACCTGCTCCACCTGTGTCCTCCTGCTTCACCTGTGTCCACCTGTGTTCAACTGTGTCCACCTGCTCCACCTGTGTCCTCCTGCTCCACTTGTGTTTACCTGCTCCACCTGTGTTTACCTGCTCCACCTGTGCCTCCTGCTCCACCCGTGTCCTCCTGCTCCACCTGTGTCCACCTGTGTTCATCTGTGTCCCCCTGCTCCACCTGCTCCACCTGTGTCTACCTGCTCCACCCTTGTTCACCTGCTCCACCTGTGTCCTCCTGCTCCACCTGTGTTTACCTGCTCCACCTGTGTCCACCTGTGTTCATCTGTGTCCCCCTGCTCCACCTGCTCCACCTGTGTCTACCTGCTCCACCCTTGTTCACCTGCTCCACCCTTGTTCACCTGCTTCACCTGTTTCCACCTGCTCCACCTGTCCCCCCTGCTCCACCCTTGTTCACCTGCTCCACCCTTGTTCACCTGCTTCATCTGTGTTTACCTGCTCCACCTGTGTCCACCTGCTCCACCCTTGTTCACCTGCCTCACCTGTGTCCACCTGCTTCACCTCTGTTTATCTGCACCACCTGTGTCCACCTGTGTCCACCTGCTTCACCCGTGTTCACTGCTCCCCTGTGTACCTGTGTGTCCACCTGCTCCACCTGTGTCCTCCTGGTCCACCTGTGTCACCTGCTCCACCTGTGTCCCGCTTCACCTGTCCACCTGTGTTCATCTGTGTCCACCTGGAACTGTGTCTGCTCCACCTGTGTCCTCCTGCTCACCTTGTCCACCTGTTACCTGTGTTTACCTGCTCCACCTGTGTCCCCACCTCCTCCTGCTCCACCCGTGTCCTCCTGCTCCACCTGTGTCCACCTGTGTTCATCTGTGTCCCCCTGCTCCACCTGCTCCACCTGTGTCTACCTGCTCCACCCTTGTTCACCTGCTCCACCTGTGTCCTCCTGCTCCACCTGTGTTTACCTGCTCCACCTGTGTTTACCTGCTCCACCTTAGTCTACCTGCTTCACCCTTGTTCACCTGCTCCACCTGTGTCCTTCTGCTCCACCCGTGTCCTCCTGCTCCACCCGTGTCCTCCTGCTCCACCTGTGTCCACTGTGTCTCTGTGTCCCCTGATCCACCCTGTGTTGTGTCCACCTGTGTGTCCCCTGCTCACCTGCTCCACCTGTGTCTACCTGCTCCACCCTGCTCACCCTGTCCCCCTGCTTCCTGTGTTACCTTCCCCCTGCTCCACTGCTCCACCACCCTGTTCACCTGCCCCCTGTTCCACCTCTTCACCTCTGTTTAGCTGCTCCACCTGTGTCCACCTGTGGCCCCTGCTTCACCCGTTTCACTGCTCCACCTGTTCATCCTGCTCCCTGTGTCCACGCTTCACCTTGTCCACCTGTGTTCATCTTTGTCCACCTGCTCCACCTGTGTTCACCTGTGTCCACCTGTGTTTCATCTGTGTCCACCTGCTCCACCTGTGTTCATCTACCTGCTGTCCCTCTGCTCACCTGTTCCACCTTGTCAACTGTGTCCACTCTGTTGTTTACCTGCTCCACCTGTGTTAACCTCTCCACCTGTGTCCTCCTGCTCCACCCGTCTCCTCTCCACCTGTCCCCTTTTTCATCTGTGTCCCCCTGCTCACCGCTCCACCTGTGTCACTGCTCCACCCTTGTTCACCGTGTTCCTGCTCCACCTGTGTTTACCTCTCCACCTGTGTCCCTGCTCCACCGTGTCCTCCTGCTCCATCACCTGTGTCCCTGTGTTCATCTGGTCCCCCGTCACCTGCTCACCTGTGTCTCCTGCTCCAACCTTGTCACTGCCACCTGGCCTCCCTGCTCCCCTGTTTACTGCTCCACCTGTGTACTCCTGCTCCACATGGTCCCCCTGCTCACCTGCTCACTGTGCTACTCCACCCTGTTCCCTGCTCCAACCTGTGTTCCTGCTCCACCTGTTCACTGCTCACCTGTGTCCACCGCTCCACTCTGTTACTGCTCCCGCCCGTGTCCTCCTGTCCACCCTGTGGGGGTCCCCGTGTTTACTGTGTCCACCTGCTCCACCTGTGTTACTGCTCCACCTGTCCCCCTGCTCCACTGTTCCCCCTTGCTAATGCTGGAAGTGTCTGGTGGCAGTTGCCGTGTCCTCATGTCTCAGCTAAGTTTGTCTCACGTGTGTTTCAGGCGTCCAGCAGTTCAGCTGCTACTCTGGTTACAGCGACAGCTTCGAGTGGGCGGGGCCTCATGAGGACCGCCTCGCAGGTGGAGCAGGTCTCGTCTCTGAAGTTCAGGGAACCGTTTTTGTCCGAGTCGTTCTGACCTGAGTTTGGACCTCTGCAGGGACAGGTGGGCTCGGCTGGACCGAAGTTCTGGCCATGGACCGACGCACTTCAGACACAGGAAGACCAGTACAACATGACCAGCATCACCGGGAGCTGAACAAGGTGAGGACGGCGTCTCTGGAGCTTCCTGGTCCACAGGTCACACCTGGAGGATCAGCCAGGTGTTTCTAGTTACCTTCAGCTCTTTATCTCTGAAGGCGTACTGCGGGGTTCAAAGGTCAGCCGGGCCACAGAGAACCGGACATCGCTACGGGAAGTGGGGCTGCGCGCCTTCAAGGAACCCACAACTGAAAGGTGAGACGAAGCGTCTGTCCCTCCACCTGTCCTTCAGGTGAGAACAACAGCGTCTGTCTCCCAACGACAGCAGGGTCTGATTCAGTCTAACGTTCTGGTCTAAGCTGGTTGGTGTTCTGTTCTGGTCCAGCTGTGATCCAGCTGATGGCAGCAGCCAGGCCCGGAGAGGTCTGGCCTTCTTCACCTTCGGGACGAGATCTGAGTAAAGGTCTGCAGGTCGTCCCCACCTGCTGTCACAGAGGGAACTACAGTCGGTGAGAGCTCTGTTCTGATTGGCTGTTCAGGTTCACGTCCTGCTGCTTGGTTTTTTTTTTTAAATATTAATGTTGCTCTAAGGGAGACGTCCAGGTTTTACCCGGATCTTTGAGAAGCTCGTTATAATCAATCTTAATTATCAGCTTCATGTTTCTTCAGCAGCTGTTGTTGGTCACATCTGGAGACAAACATCTGGAGTTTTTAAACCTTCAAACTGTGAAGAGCAGGAAATTAATTTCACTGATGTTTCTCATCAGACATCAAATCAGCTTTTTTTCTGAATAAAAAAAAATATTTTGGAGAAAACTTTGGCTCAGAAAACTGCAGTAAAATTAGTAAATTAAGATTTACTTTAGTTTATTTAATTTCAAATTGAAGGTGAAATGAATGTCAATCACACTGCTGAAGCATTTTGTTTTTTATTATTAATTATTACATTATAATTCATAATTACTTATTCTATTATTATTAATCCTATCTACTACTCGACTAATCAACTAATACACTAATACTTCTTCTTTTTTTTTCATTATTCTTTTTATTAAATAAATAACTACAATCCTCCTCCGTCCCCCTCCTCCTCCTTCTCTTCGTCCTGTTTCTATCTTCCTCTTCTCCTTCTTCCTCCTCTTCCGTGCTCCTCCTCATCTTCTTCTGCTTCTTGTCTTCCTCCTCCTCGATCTCGGCCTTCTTCTTCTTCTTCATTCTTTCTCTTCCTCCCCCTCCTCCCCTCTTCTTCTTTTTCTTTTTTTTCGATGCTCCTCCTCTTCTTGCTCCTCCTCCTGCTTCTTCTTCCTCCCTTCTTTTTCTCTTCCTCTCCTCTATCCTCCTCCTCCTTCTTCTCCTTTTTCTTCATTCCTCCTCCTCCTCCTCCTCCTTCGTACTTCTTCTCCTTCATCCTCCTCCCTCCTCCTCCTCCCCCTTTGCTCTGCTCCTCCTTCCTCCTCCTCCTCCTCCTCCTCCGCCTCCTCCTCCTCCTCCTCCTCCTCCCCCTCCTCCTCCTCCTCCTTCTTCTTCTTCTTCTTCCTCCTCCTTCTTCTTCTTCTTCTCCTCCTCCTCCTCCTTCTTCTTCTCTTTCCTTTTTCCTGTGTGGGCCAACTTCGCCCTCCTCTCTGTCCTCCCCTTCCTTCTTGCTCTTCTTCCTCTTCTTATCTCTTCTTTCTCTTCTCCTCTCTTTCGCTCCTTTCCCTGCCCCCCCCTCTGTACTAAACCAGGCACAAGTAAAATAATGAAATAGTCAAATGATCTATAACCCAGTTCTACGGTCTTTTTTTGATTAAATGAACTGATTAAATTAATAATCTCATTCAGCTCATCCAGAACTGGAACGTTTCCGTCCTGTCTGAAGAAGATCAACCAGATATCAGTCATCTCAGCCAAACCATTAAACCATTAAACCATTAACCATTAACTCGTGTACGTCCTTCTAACCTTTTACGTTGCTCGTCCACAGAGCAGTGTCGGACTCTGAAGGACTTCTGCGATGAGAACCACAAAGGTTCACCGCTGAATCTGTTCCTTCATCAGGAGAGCCTTAGTTGTTCCAAATCTCCTCTGAAGATGCTGGAGCTCAATCTGAAGGAGATGTTGACTGACCCCCATCTGGATCTAACCTAACCCTAACCCCCTCAAAAAATAACATCATAAGCATAAACCCAAACAAACAACCCTACCAGTCCCCCCCCACATCCCCCGTGGGCGTGTTCCCACGTCGACTGCCCGTCCGCGTACCTCCCGCCTCACGTACTCTTAGCTGCACGGCGCGGGCCTTCCTCGACCTCGCTCCCCCATCCCCCCCTCGCCCCGCTCATACGTGACCTCCCCTTCGCCCCACCCCATTGTCCCCCATTCCGCGCCCTCTCCCCCGCTCCCCCCTTTCCCTCCCCTGTGGGATGTCAGGCAGGGTAGCGCGCGATCGTGCAATCGGATGGGACGTGATTAATTGCCAGTATTAGGCAGGGATTGTCCCGTTGGGTTAGATCACTTCGTGGCCGCGCCGCTGCCCTCACCCTCGAGCAGTTCCGCCCTCACCTTCCCCCCTTAGGTCCCCCATTCCCCCCCTCCCTCCCGTGCTTCTCCCCCTTGCCCCTTCGGTGCATGATGTCCCTCCCCCCCCCCGCGTGCCGCCCCCCCTCCCCCCTCTCACCCTCTCCCTACCCCTCCCCCTACCCTGGCGGCGATGGCCGTCCGAGTTCGACGGCGTACGGGCAGGCACCTTCCATAAGATTCCGGTATTACGTGGCAAAGGGGGAGTGAAGAAGCGAAGCTGCTGAGTAGGAAAGTCTGTATATGCGTGGGCCGCCGTGATGTAGGGATTGCCTGAAGGGCTGGTTCAGGGCTTGTAACGGCGCTCCCCGCTCCCCCCCTCCCCCTACCGGCCCCGCCTCCCCCTCCCCCTCACCCCTTAGCTCCCCCCGGTCCCCCTCCCCCTTCCCCCTGGATTTGGTCGTTTAGGGAGTGGCTGGCTCATAGGGGGAGGTGGGGTGGGAGGTGGGGTTGGATGTGTAGAATGCGGATTCTTGATTAGCGAGTCGGGTTTGAATCTTGGCGGGTTGCCTGATGTAGGAGGGGGTTGTTGTATTAGGACTGCGGAGGGCTTATATGAATGGGGGATCGTTGGGGGAGCACGGAAAGCATGTTGTCCAAAGTGTTGGGAGAGGTTAAAAGATTGGAAGTCAGACGCGGTTAGAGGAATTCATCCGAGGTGTTAGGTCAAAGTGTGTGTCACGGCGGGGATTGTTTTTTGTTGTGCGGGTTCATGGTAGAGTTCGTATGCTGGGGGGGTGGGTCTAGCCGTCGGGGAGCGTGTGTGTGGGAAATTTTGGGTCGCAGGTACTTAGGAATCAAAGTGAATACGAGGTTATAGTGTGGGAGGTAAGACTTGGCAGAGAGTGAAGTCCTGAGTTGGGGTGTTGGTTAGATTGAGGCATAGGCGGTTGTTGTGTGTGGTGGCTTGACCCCCTTTTATCACGGGAGCCTTCGTCAATGAAGATGGACGTTTGCGTGATCGGTTGGGGGGTATCATCCTGTAAGTGGGGAACTCGTGCGTAATGTGGAGTTCGTAAGGGTAGGAGGTAGGAATGGAGGTTCGGGTCGAGGGGGGCGGTTTGGAGTAGGCTGTATTCGGAAATGTGGAGGTTATGAGTAGAGCCGGACTACGGGGTGTTTTGGTAACGATGTGTTTCTGACTGTGTCGTGATGGAGCTGAAATGGTACAGTGTTGTAGTGGCAAATGAGGATTCCTTGGGAGGGCTTTCTTACTTGAACTCAGTGAGTCGGTTATGTAGTCTTTTTAGCAAGGCGCTGGGGTGATAAACATGAAATTTGGGGGACGGTGACAAAGGAGGAGGTATGGATGTGATGTAAGGGTTTAAGTGGTTGCGGGCTGAGTGGGATGTGGTCGGGTACTCGTTCGGTTGTTTCAGATTGGGAGGTCCAGGGAAGGAAGGGGGGCGGGAGGGAGATTGGCTGTGCGTGTTGTGCGGGTTGGTACTTTCGAAGGTGTATAATGATTGAAGGCAAGCATGTGTAGGGGCAAAGTAGTTCAATGCATTTTGGAGCGTGTGAGTGCGGATATAGCAATGTTAACAGGGAGAATGGTTGGGCGGATGGTCGCAGTAGCAAAGGTTGAAAGGATGTTAATATGTGTTGGTATGAATGTGTAGAAGTCGGGGGGTAGGGGGTAGGAAATAGGTTCGCGAGTCGGTGGGGGGGATTGGGAGGGGTGGGTTGGTATCGATCAGGTTGATGTTGCGGTGGGATAGTGGTAAGGGGTCGTTGGGGACTTCAAATGATAACGCGTAGGGGTCCATTCGTTGGGGTCGGGTTGGTCCGTGTAGGCCGACAGCTTTGGGAATTTAAGAAAGGGCGGAGGGTGGTAAGATGTAGGGAAGTGACTTTAAAGGCTTGTTGTTGAAGAGGTTGTGAGTTTTTTTGTTGTGGTGGTTGTCTTTGGTTTGTTTTTTTTGTTGGGGTAGAAGGATGTAGGTGGAGTAACGCTCATAGGGGTATCTGTGAGGGAGATATATGAGAGTTGGGGGGGCTGTGATGGATGGGGGATTGCGTTAGCAACTTTTTGTCCTTGGGTCGTAGATTTTCGGGGTGTGAGTGCGGGGCGTGGTGTTGGGTTGTGAGGGGTCTGCGTGTTACGGCCAGGGTGCTCGGTTGGCGGGGTGTGGGTTAGCGTAGTTGTCGGGGTGATCTTTGTGGGTGGCGAGTTGAAGACTGGGCAAAATATTTTAGTCGGTGCGCAGGGTTGGGAGTTCGGCTAGGTTGCGGACGCTGTTTTAGGTGGCTAAGCCATCAGTCGTCTGGATCACGTATAGAGGCGTGTGGTAGTTATTCGGTGGTGGGTTGTCGTCTTAATTTGACGAGAAAAGGAGAGGTATTGTTTGGTGTGGCAGTCTGTTGCGGTATGTTTAGTTGCGTGGGGGAAAGTTGAAGAGGTTGAGGATGGTGCCCTGCATAGGTTGGGTCGTTTTATACTGGTATATCGGTTTTGAGTTTGATTAGCAATTTTAGGAGTTCTTGGAGCGTTATAAAGATGAGCAGGGCATTGGTGGTAGATGGTTGGTAGGTATGGGAGGAGGCCCCCTCGATCCCTCCCCCCCCTACCCCCTCCCCTCCCCCCTTCCTCCCCTCCCCTCCGTGGAGCCCCTGGGTGTATTGTTCAGGCCCCCCTCCCCTCCTCCCCCTTGTTCCCCCCTCCGCCCCCCCTCTCCCTCCCTCCCTCCCCTCACCCCTCCGCCCTTCCCCTTCCTCCCCCCCTCCCTTCCCCCCCCCCTTCTAATCCCCCCGCCTCCTGACCCCCCTCTCGTCCCCCCCTCCACCCCCCTCGTGCCTCGCCCCTCCGCGCCTTCCCCCCCCGCACGCCGCAACGCGCCCCGCTTCCGCCTCGCCCTCGCGACCCCTAACCCATTAACCCCTAACCTGAACCCGTTCCTCTGGTTTCACCTCGCTGAAGGAACAGAACAGAAACTCTCTGAGATGGTTTCACTGATGCTCTGAAACCTTCTAGAAGCCACGACCAGGCGACTGCAGAGCTGCTGATGTCAGAGATGAGCCTCATCTTCTTCGTTGTATCAATGTGAACTGTGTCTTCATTAATCACCAACATGATCAGAAATCCATTAATGATCTTCTGAAAGTGATTCGTTCCAGTTCAGTCAGAACAATGAGATGTTTGAATCTGTATTTGTTCATGGAAACAAAAATAAATTTAACCATGAAGAGGTTCATCCTGGTGAGTCTGTCTGTAGGAACCAGCTGATCTTCGGTAAAATCAAGACGACGTCTCAACGGTTGGCACAAAAACACATTTACAGAAATAATTTAGAAGATTTTAATCAATTTTAAAAACTGGAGGGAAATGATTTTTGGGGAAGTCTGAGGTAGCTGAAAACCAGCAGATGGAGAGATCTTCAACTGGAGAATTTCAACTGGAGAACTTAAACTGGAGATCTTCAACTGGAGAATTTCAACTGGAGAGATCTTCAACTGGAGATTTTCAACTGGAGAACTTCAACAGGAGATCTTCAACCGGAGAATTTCAACTGGAGAGATCTTCAACTGGAGAACTTCAACTGGAGATCTTCAACTGGAGAGATATCAACTGGAGATTTTCAACTGGAGAACTTCAACAGGAGATCTTCAACTGGAGAACTTCAACTGGAGAATTTCAACTGGAGAACTTCAACTGGAGATCTTCAACTAGAGAACTTCAACTGGAGATCTTCAACTAAAGAACTTCAACTGGAGAACTTCAACTGGAGATCTTCAACTGGAGATCTTCAACAGGAGAACTTCAACAGGAGAACTTCAACTGGAGATCTTCAATTGGAGATCTACAACTGGAGAGATCTTCAACTGGAGAAGTTCAACTGGAGATCTTCAACAGGAGCACTTCAACAGGAGAACTTTAACTGGAGATCATCAATTGGAGAACTTCAACTGGAGATCTTTAACTGGAGATCTTCAAGTGGAAAGAGATCTTCAATTGGAGAGAACTTCAACTGGAGAGATCTTCAACAGGAGATCTTCAATTGGAGAACTTCAACTGGAGATCTTCAACTGGAGAGAGCTTCAACTGGAGATATTCAAGTCGAAAGAGATCTTCAAGTGGAAAGAGATCTTCAATTGGAGAGAACTTCAACTGGAGAGATCTTCAACAGGAGAACTTCAATTGGAGAACTTCAACTGGAGATCTTCAACTGGAGAGAGCTTCAACTGGAGATATTCAAGTCGAAACAGATCTTCAATTGGAAAGAATTTTAACTGGAGATCTTCAACTGGAGAGATCTTCAACTGGGGAACTTCAATAGGAAAACTTCAACTGGAGATCTTCAATTGGAGAACTTCAACTGGAGATCTTCAACTGGAGAACTTCAACTGGAGATCTTCAATTGGAGAGATCTTCAATGGAGAACTTCAACTGGAGATCTTCAACTGGAGAACTTCAACTGGACATCTTCAACTGGAGATCTTCAACTTGGAATCTTCAACTGGACAACTTCAACTCAACTGGAGAACTTCAACAGGAGAACTTCAATTGCAGAACCTTAACTGGAGATCTTCAATTGGAGAACTTCAACAGGAGATCTTCAACTGGAGAACTTCAACTGGAGAATTTCAACTGGAGAACTTCAACTGGAGATCTTCAACTAGAGAACTTCAACTGGAGATCTTCAACTAAAGAACTTCAACTGGAGAACTTCAACTGGAGATCTTCAACTGGAGATCTTCACAGGAGAAACTTCAACAGGAGAACTTCAACTGGAGATCTTCAATTGGAGATCTACAACTGGCGAGATCTTCAACTGGAGAACTTCAACTGGAGATCTCAACAGTAGCACTTCAACAGGAGAACTTCAACTGGAGATCTTCAACTGGAAACTTCAATGGAGATCTTCAATCTCAATTGGAGAACTTCAACTGGAGATCTTCAACTGGAGAACTTCAACTGGACATCTTCAACTGGAGATCTTCAATTGGAGATCTTCAACTGGGAAACTTCACTTCAGACTTCAACTGGACATCTTCAACTGGAGAACTTCAACAGGAGACTTCAATTGCAGAACCTCAACTGGAGATCTTCAATTGGAGAACTTCAAAGGAGATCTTCAACTGGAGAACTTCAACTGGAGAATTTTCAACTGGAGAACTTCAACTGGAGATCTTCAACTAGAGAACTTCAACTGGAGATCTTCAACTAAAGAACTTCAACTGGAGAACTTCAACTGGAGATCTTCAACTGGAGATCTTCAACAGGAGAACTTCAACAGGAGAACTTCAACTGGAGATCTTCAATTGGAGATCTACAACTGGAGAGATCTTCAACTGGAGAACTTCAACTGGAGATCTTCAACAGGAGCACTTCAACAGGAGAACTTTAACTGGAGATCATCAATTGGAGAACTTCAACTGGAGATCTTTAACTGGAGATCTTCAAGTGGAAAGAGATCTTCAATTGGAGAGAACTTCAACTGGAGAGATCTTCAACAGGAGATCTTCAATTGGAGAACTTCAACTGGAGATCTTCAACTGGAGAGAGCTTCAACTGGAGATATTCAAGTCGAAAGAGATCTTCAAGTGGAAAGAGATCTTTAATTGGAGAGAACTTCAACTGGAGAGATCTTCAACAGGAGATCTTCAATTGGAGAACTTCAACTGGAGATCTTCAACTGGAGAGAGCTTCAACTGGAGATATTCAAGTCGAAACAGATCTTAAATTGGAAAGAATTTTAACTGGAGATCTTCAACTGGAGAGATCTTCAACTGGGGAACTTCAATAGGAAAACTTCAACTGGAGAACTTCAACTGGAGATCTTCAACTAGAGAACTTCAACTGGAGATCTTCAACTAAAGAACTTCAACTGGAGAACTTCAACTGGAGATCTTCAACTGGAGATCTTCAACAGGAGAACTTCAACTGGAGATCTTCAATTGGAGATCTACAACTGGAGAGATCTTCAACTGGAGAACTTCAACTGGAGATCTTCAACAGGAGCACTTCAACAGGAGAACTTCAACTGGAGATCTTCAACTGGAGAACTTCAACTGGAGATCTTCAATTGGAGAGATCTTCAATTGGAGAACTTCAACTGGAGATCTTCAACTGGAGAACTTCAACTGGACATCTTCAACTGGAGATCTTCAATTGGAGATCTTCAACTGGAGAACTTCAACTGGAGAACTTCAACTGGACATCTTCAACTGGAGAACTTCAACAGGAGAACTTCAATTGCAGAACCTCAACTGGAGATCTTCAATTGGAGAACTTCAACAGGAGATCTTCAACTGGAGAACTTCAACTGGAGAATTTCAACTGGAGAACTTCAACTGGAGATCTTCAACTAGAGAACTTCAACTGGAGATCTTCAACTAAAGAACTTCAACTGGAGAACTTCAACTGGAGATCTTCAACTGGAGATCTTCAACAGGAGAACTTCAACAGGAGAACTTCAACTGGAGATCTTCAATTGGAGATCTACAACTGGAGAGATCTTCAACTGGAGAACTTCAACTGGAGATCTTCAACAGGAGCACTTCAACAGGAGAACTTTAACTGGAGATCATCAATTGGAGAACTTCAACTGGAGATCTTTAACTGGAGATCTTCAAGTGGAAAGAGATCTTCAATTGGAGAGAACTTCAACTGGAGAGATCTTCAACAGGAGATCTTCAATTGGAGAACTTCAACTGGAGATCTTCAACTGGAGAGAGCTTCAACTGGAGATATTCAAGTCGAAAGAGATCTTCAAGTGGAAAGAGATCTTCAATTGGAGAGAACTTCAACTGGAGAGATCTTCAACAGGAGATCTTCAATTGGAGAACTTCAACTGGAGATCTTCAACTGGAGAGAGCTTCAACTGGAGATATTCAAGTCGAAACAGATCTTCAATTGGAAAGAATTTTAACTGGAGATCTTCAACTGGAGAGATCTTCAACTGGGGAACTTCAATAGGAAAACTTCAACTGGAGATCTTCAATTGGAGAACTTCAACTGGAGATCTTCAACTGGAGAACTTCAACTGGAGATCTTCAATTGGAGAGATCTTCAATTGGAGAACTTCAACTGGAGATCTTCAACTGGAGAACTTCAACTGGACATCTTCAACTGGAGATCTTCAATTGGAGATCTTCAACTGGAGAACTTCAACTGGAGAACTTCAACTGGACATCTTCAACTGGAGAACTTCAACAGGAGAACTTCAATTGCAGAACCTCAACAGGAGATCTTCAATTGGAGAACTTCAACTGGACATCTTCAACTGGAGAAGTTCAACAAGAGAACTTCAATTGCAGAACCTCAACTGGAGATCTTCAATTGGAGATCTTCAAGCATCAACGGCACCAGGTTCCTGTTTCTGACATCATTAACATCCGGTTTCTAATCTGCTCGTATTCGTTCAGAAAGACACCTGAGAGTCTGGGAACTAAAATGACACTTTTATCTGAAGAAAGAATGTTTAAAAAAAAATCACGCATTTTTCTTGTAAAAATTGCAAAGATTAAAAAAAATTTATTTTGTAAAATGTGCATTTTTGTTGTATAATTTTAAATGTTTCAAGATCCAGACTTTGTTCAAAAACTCAGACTTTTATCGTACAATCACACCTTTTTGTGATAAAAAAAAAAAATCACAAATTTCCTAAAATCCTGACTGGCTGGCGTTTTAATCCAGACGTCCAGATACGGAGGTCCGGTCCGGTCCGGTCCGGTCCGGTCCGGTCCAGGAACAGGGACCTCCAGGGTTCGGTTCTGTTTGAGATCAACGTCCAGCTGCAGGTTGGACCTCCAGGTCAGAGGAGTTAAAGTCAGAGATGGTGGAGACTCAGTCCAGGATCCAGAACCTGGTTGGACCCAGGTGGAGTCAGAGTTCCCCTGAGGGAGGAGCCAGGTTGAAGGCGGAGTCCAGTAACCGCTGCAGCTCCGCCAGGTGAGTCTGCTTGTTCCCAGTAGCTGGAGCTGCTGCAGGTTCACGGCCGGCGTACCTGCCAACACAAGATGGAGCGTTCAGACAACCGGGAACCGGGAACGCCGCCGTTGGTCGGGAGAATCAACCCGCTGAGGTCAAACTCACCAGACGGGCCGTTTGCGTCTGACGGTGGTTCGGAGGCGGGGCTTGACGTAGTCATAGTAACCCTGGTTCTTGTGCTCCTCCTGACACCAAACCAGGTCAGCGTTCAGGTAGCGGTCGGTCTCTGCTTTCACCAGATCGAAGGGGAACGGAGACAGCTGCAATGAGACGAGAACATCTGGAACAACTGGAACGTCCATTACTGATGTTGTTGACTGAGACTGGAGGGAACCGGATCAAACCAGAACACAAAAACCAGCAGAACCTGTTCCCTCCAGAAACTGAAGTCTGGCAGACAGCTGTTAAAGGACAGTTCCCCTACCGACCACTAGAGGCTGCGGTTCCTCTACCGACCACTAGAGGCTGCAGTTCCTCTACCGACCACTGGAGGCTGCAGTTCCTCTACTGACCACTGGAGGCTGCAGTTCCTCTACCGACCACTGGAGACTGCAGTTCCTCTACCGACCACTAGAGGCTGCGGTTCCTCTACCGACCACTAGAGGCTGCGGTTCCTCTACCGACCACTAGAGACTGCAGTTCCTCTACCGACCGCTAGAGGCTGCAGTTCCTCTACCGACCACTACAGACTGCAGTTCCTCTACCGACCACTAGAGACTGCAGTTCCTCTACCGACCGCTAGAGGCTGCAGTTCCTCTACCGACCACTAGAGACTGCAGTTCCTCTACCGACCACTAGAGGCTGCAGTTCTCTACTCTACCGACTATCTAGAGGGCTGCAGTTCCTCTACCGACCACTAGAGGCTGCAGTTCCTCTACCGACCACTAGAGGCTGCAGTTCCTCTNCTATGACATACTGAGCCGTGTATTGTTGTGATTTACGGTCTTTGAGAAATCGCGATTACGTTTTTATGATTTTTTCAAGATCTTCAAAAACCCTCCTCACTCTAGTGATGTCATCACGCACTCTAGCTCCGAGGAGAGAAGAAAAAAAATTAAACTTGCCTTTTTCCTTTTTCACGTCCACTCCTTTTGCTCAACCTACATAATTATACATCAAAATGTAGGGATTTTTGTCCTCTTTCAGATGATGTGACTTCTGTGTCTGTGGTGTTTTTTTCCGTCAAATCAAACCTAGAGTTCAAGTTGGTCCTTCCCCGCTCCTATATATTTCTATGGGGTTTTCAAAGTCTCGTCTGACAGAGAAAGTTTCATGTTTTTTTACACTGCCGCATTTAAAAACCGTAGACATTTGAGAAAAATAAATATATCCCTGTATGCTGAAAGCCTTGTGACGCTCACGGTTTCAAACATTTTTCAAAAACTCATTCGGTTTTGAATTAGAGCAGTTTGTTCTGACATGAAATCGGACTTTGACAGAATCAACAGCCTACTTGCCCCGGGTAAAATTATACTTTTTAAACTGCTCTAGTTAAAAACGGAAACTTTCCGAAATAAATATATATCACCGCGTAGCTGAAAGCCTTGTGGCGTCACGTTCAAGAATTTTTTCAAAACTTTCGCCTTGAATTAAAGCCGTTTGTTCGGACAAGAAATCCAGTTTGGACTGACTAGAGACAGTGAATTAGGATGCGCTGCCTTTTTTTTTCTCTCTCCCCCTCTCCACCACTACACACCAGGAGGAGCCGCACTTGACTGCTCCCCTGAGCCCCGCCCCTTTCTGCCTGTTTTCAGCACAGTATATTGATATATTATGAAATGACACAGCCTGACTCATATAGGAGCTTTAGTTCATCCCATTCCTTATCAATATGAGGTGGCTCCACATCAAATAATAAAATGTTATTGTTATAATATGTGGCAGCACATATTGTTTGCAGTAAAAGGGCCCTCTCGAGCAGAGGGGTAAAATGGCCCTCTGCGAAGCAGAGGGACATTTACTCAGTTTCAAAGACAATTGTGTTTTACACAAGCGGGCATGCACATATCAAAATTTTTCTCCGGAATTTTCTAGTTTGTGCATGCCAAAGTAGTGCATGCACATATTGTAATGCAGTAAAATGGCCCTCTGGAAGCAGAGGGCCATTTTTACCCAACTGTCTTAATACCCAAGATGCCCCTCGAAGCAGGGGCATCTTGGGTTACACCGCCCTCGCTATGGAAGAAAAAAATCCAAAAAAAAAAAAAAAACGGCCGAGAAAACGACAAAAACGCGTTTTTGAAGCGTATATTAGTATCCAGGATTGGTTTCCCTTTTTTTTCTTTTTTATTTTATTATTATTCCGCATCATATTTTGTCCGTTAATAGGGCCATAACCGTAAGGTGCACACACGCATGAATATATCAAAACGTAGGTCTCTCGACCGTGCGAGTGTGCTATTACTTTTCTTCCTCAAAAGTGTTACGTGGCGACGCTAGCGCAAAAACGGCGAAAATCGTCCATAGAAATGATGGGGATTTTGCCGGATTCCGAGCAATCTGCTCAATCAGCTCAAACCCAGCCCTCTTTGGAGCTCTATAGCTCAGCATATTTCATCAGAGAACCATCGAAGTTTAAACGGGTCACAGACTTGACCTATGACATACTGAAGCCGTTATTGTTGTGATTTACGGTCTTTGAGAAATCGCGATTTACGTTTTATGATTTACAGATCTTCAAAAAACCCTCCTCACTCTAGTGATGTTCACCACTCTAGCTCCAGGAGGAAGAAAAAAAATTAAAAGTGCCTTTTCTTTTTCACGTCCACTCCTTTTGCTCAACTACATAAATTATACATAAAACGTAGGCATTTTGTCCTCTTTCAGATGATGTGACTTCTGTGTCTGTGTGGTGTTTAGTTTTCCGTCAAATCAACCTAAAGTTCAAGGTGGTCCTTTCCGGCTCCTATATATTTCTATGGGGGGATTTCTGATTTCTCTCGTCTGACAGGAAAAAGTTTAATATTTTTACACTGCCGTCATTTAAAAACCGTAGACATTTGAGAAAAAGAAATATATCCCTGTAATGCTAAAGCCTTGTGGCGCTCACGGTTCAAGAATTTTTTCAAAAACTTCATTTTTTTGAATTAGAGCAGTTTGTTCGGGACATGGAAAATCGACTTTGACAGAATCAACAGCCTACTGCTCCAAGGCTAATTTATACTTTTTATTTAAAACTGCTCTAGTTTAAAACGGAAAACATTTACGAAATAAAATATATATCACCGCGTAGCTAAAGCCTTTGGTGGCGCTCACGGTTCAAGAATTTTTTCAAAAACTTATTCAGCCTTTGAATTACAGCCGTTTGTTCGGACACAGAAATCCAGGTTTGGACTAACTAGACACAGTGGAATTAGGTGGTAACTGCCTTTTTTTTCTCTCTCCTCTTCTCACAGACACACATACACACGCAGGAGGAGCCGCACATGTGACTGGCTCCCCTGAAGCCCCGCCCCTTTCTGCCTGTTCTTCAGGCACAGTATATGATATATTATGAGAATGATCACAGCCTTGACTCACATATGAGCTTTAGTTCATCCCATTCCTTATCAATATGATGTGGCTCCACATCAAATAATAAATGTTTATTGTTATAATATGTGGCAGCACATATTGTTATGCAGTAAAAGGGCCCTCTGCGAAAGCAGGGTAAAAATGGCCCTCTGCGAAGCAGAGGGCCATTTTACTCAAGTATAACACCCAAAACCCAAGATACCCAAGATACCAGATGCCCCTGCGAAGCAGGGGCATCTTGGGTATTAAAGATGCTAAGGAAGAAAAAATCCAGAAAAAAGGCTGTTGATTTTATGTAAAGAATAGACCAACACTATTTGGTGTTTGGTCTATTCTTGGTCTATTGGTCTATAAGAGCGTAACGGTAACACGTCCAAACATGACCCTGCTCTGAAAACGGACGTGCATTAAGCCGCAGCGAGCGACAATAAATGTGCTGCAAGCGGGCATGCACATATCAAAATTTCTTTCTTTCTCCGGAATTTTCTAGTTATTATATTATGTGCATGCCAAAGTAGTGGCATGCACATATTGTAATGCAGTAAAATGGCCCTCTGCGAAGCAGAGGGCCATTTTACCCAACTGTCTTAATACCCAAGATGCCCCGGCGAAGCCGGGGCATCTTGGGTTACACCGCCCTCGCTATGGAAGAAAAAAATCCAAAAAAAAAAAAAAAAACGACTGAGAAACGACAAAAACGCGTTTTTGAAGGCGTATTATTAGTATCCAGGATGGGTTTCCCTTTTTTTCTTTTTTTTTTTTTTTCTTATTCCGCATCATATTTTGTCCGTTAATAGGGCCATAACCGTAAGGTGCACGCATGCATGAAACATATCAAAACGTAGGTCTCGACCGTGCGATGCGGGCTATTACTTTTCTCCGTCAAAGTGTTACCCGTGGCGACGCTAGACGCAAAAAACGGCGAAAATTGTCCCATAGAAATGAATGGGATTTTGCCGGATTCCGAGCAAATCTGCTCAAATCAGCTCAAACCCAGCCCTCTTTGGAGCTCTATAGCTCAGCCATATTTCATCACAGAGACAACCATTCGAAGTTTAAATGGGTCACAAGACTTTGATCTATGACATACTGAAGCCGTGTATTGTTGTGATTTACGGTCTTTGAGAAATCGCGATTTACGTTTTATGATTTTTACAAGATCTTCAAAAAACCCTCCTCACTCTAGTGATGTCATCACGCACTCTAGCTCCGAGGAGAGAAGAAAAAAAATTAAAACTGCCTTTCCTTTTTCACGTCCACTCCTTTTGCTCCACCTACATAAATTATACATCAAAACGTAGGCATTTTTGTCCTCTTTCAGCTGATGTGACTTCGTGTCTGTGTGTTTTTAGTTTTCCGTCAAATCAACCTAGAGTTCAAGGTGGTTCTTCCCGGCTCCTATATATTTCTATGGGGAAATTTTTCAAAAGTCTCGTCTGACAGGAAAAAGTTTAATATTTTTACACTGCCGTCATTTAAAAACCGTAGGCATTTGAGAAATAAGAAATATATCCCTGTAATGCTGAAAGCCTTGTGGCGCTCACGGTTCAAGAATTTTTTCAAAAACTCAATCGGTTTTTGAATTAGAGCAGTTTGTTCGGGACATGGAAAATCGGACTTTGACAGGATCGACAGCCGACTGCTCCACAGGGTAAAATTATACTTTTTAAAACTGCTCTAGTTTAAAAAGGGAAACATTTACGAAATAAATATATATCACCGCGTAGCTGAAAGCCTTGTGGCGCTCACGGTTCAAGAATTTTTTCAAAAACTTATTCAGCTTTTGAATTACAGCTGTTTGTTTGGACACAAAAATCCAGGTTTGGACTGACTGGACACAGTGTAATTAGGTGGTAACTGCCTTTTTTTTCTCTCTCCCCCTCTCACAGACACACATACACACGCAGGAGGAGCCGCACATGTGACTGGCCTCCCCTGAAGCCCCCGCCCCTTTCTGCCTGTTCTTCAGGCACAGTATATGATATATTATGAGAATGATCACAGCCTTGACTCACATATGAGCTTTAGTTCATCCCATTCCTTATCAATATGATTGGCTCACATCAAAAAATAAATTTATTGTTATAATATGTGGCACACATATTGTTATGCAGTAAAATGGCATAACAGAGGGTAAAATGGCCCTCTCGCGAAGAGAGGGCCATTTTACTCAGTGTAAACACACACGACCCAAGATACCCAGATACCAAGATGCCCTGCGAAGCAGGGGCTCTTGGGTATTAAGATGCTAAGGAAGAAAAAATCCAAAAAAAGGCTGTCGATTCTATTAAAGAATATACCAAACCTATTTGGTGTTTGGTCTATTCTTGGTCTATTGGTCTATAAGAGCTAACGGGTACAGGCCAAACATGACCCTGCTCTGAAGACAGACGTGCATTAAGCAGCAGCGAGCGCAATGAAATGTGCTGCAAGCGGGCATGCACATATCAAAATTTCTCCGGAATTTTCTAGTTAATATTATTATTATTATTTTACTTTTTTATGTGTGGGACAAATTAGCCAGAATACTGTATAAAATTAATTATTGCTCTTATTCATATTATTTAGATCCTTTAAATGACCACATCTGTAATAATACCAAGGCACAAGTAAATAATGAATAGTCAAATGATCTAAACCCTTCTACGGTCTTTTTGAGTTAAATGAACTGATTAAATTACTAATCTCATTCAGCTCATCCAGAACCTGGAACTTTTCCGTCCTGTCTGAAGAAGATCAACCAGATATCAGTCATCTCAGCCAAACCATTAAACCATTAAACCATTAACCATTAACTCGTGTACGTCCTTCTAACCTTTTACGTTGCTCGTCCACAGAGCAGCTGTATGGACATCTGAAG
This sequence comes from Hirundichthys speculiger, assembly GCA_018398805.1. NCBI lineage: Eukaryota > Metazoa > Chordata > Actinopteri > Beloniformes > Exocoetidae > Hirundichthys > Hirundichthys speculiger. The sequence continues at coordinate 25,941 of JAGFBZ010000160.1, forward strand.
GACTTCTGCGATGAGCACCACAAAGGTTCACCGCTGAATCTGTTCCAGTTCATCAGGAGAGCCGTCAGTTGTTCCAGAAGTCTCCTCTGAAGATGCTGGAGCTCAGATCTGAAGGAGATGTAGACTGACCCACCATCCTGGGTCTAACCCTAACCCTAACCCCTAACCCTACCCTAACTAACTAACCCTAACCCTCCCCCTAACCTAACCCTAACCCTAACCTGAACCCCTAACCCAAACCCTCCCATTAACCCCTAACCCCTAAATCCCTAACCCCTAACTAACCCTAACCCCCCTCCCTATCCCTAACCCCCCTAACCCTAACCCCTAACCCCTAACCCCTAACCCCTAACCCCCTAACCCATTAACCCTAACCCTAACCCCTAACCCCATTAACCCTAACCCCTAACCTGAACCTCCTAACCCAAACCCTAACCCAAACCCTAACCCTAACCCCCTAACCCCCTATCCCTAACCCCCCTAACCCTAACCCCTAACCCATTAACCCCAACTCCCTATCCCTAACCCCTAACCTGAACCCCCTAACCCATTAACCCCTAACCCAAACCCCTAACCCAATAACCCCTAACCCAAACCCCTAAACCTAACCCCTGACCCCTAACCTCTAACCCCCGAACCCTAACCCTAACCCATTACCCCTAACCCTAACCCTAACCCACTATCCCTAACCCCCTAACCCTAACCCCTAACCCATTAACCCCTACCCCCTATCCCTAACCCTAAACCCCCTAACCCATTAACCCTAACCCCTAACCCCTAACCCAAACCCTAACCCAAAACCTAACCCCTGACCCCTAACCCCTAACCCCCTAACCCTAACCCATTAACCCTAACCCCTAACCCCTAACCCCCTAACCCTAACCCTAACCTGAACCCGTTCCTCTGGTTTTACCTCACTGAAGGAACAGAACAGAAACTCTCTGAGATGGTTTCACTGATGCTCTGGAACCTTCTAGAAGCCACGTCCAGGTGACTGCAGAGCTGCTGATGTCAGAGATGAGCCTCATCTTCTTCGTTGTATCAAAGTGAACTGTGTCTGCATTAATCACCAACATGATCAGAAATCCATCAATGATCTTCTGAAAGTGATTCGTTCCAGTTCAATCAGAACGATGAGATGTTTGAATCTGTATTTGTTCATGGAAACAAAAATAAATTTAACCATGAAGAGGTTCATCCTGGTGAGTCTGTCTGTAGGAACCAGCTGATCTTCGGTAAAATCAAGACGACGTCTCAACGGTTGGCACAAAAACACATTTACAGAAATAATTTAGAAGATTTTAATCAATTTAAAAAAAACTGGAGGGAAATGATTTTTGGGGAAGTCTGGGGTAGCTGAAAACCAGCAGATGGAGAGATCTTCAACTGGAGAACTTCAACTGGAGAACTTCAACTAGAGATCTTCAACTGGAGATCTTCAACTAGAGAGATCTTCAACTGGAGATTTTCAACTGGAGAACTTCAACTGGAGAATTTCAACTGGAGATCTTCAACTGGAGAACTTCAACTAGAGAACTTCAACTGGAGAACTTTAACTGGAGAACTTCAACTGGAGAACTTCAACAGGAGATCTTCAACTGGAGAACTTCAACTAGAGAATTTCAACTGGAGAACTTCAACTGGAAATCTTCAACTAAAGAATTTCAACTGGAGAACTTCAACTGGAGATCTTCAACTGGAGATCTTCAACTGGAGATCTTCAACAGGAGAACTTCAACAGGAGAACTTCAACAGGAGAACTTCAACTGGAGATCGTCAATTGGAGAACTTCAACTGGAGATCTTTAACTGGAGATCTTCAAGTGGAAAGAGATCTTCAATTAGAGAGAACTTCAACTGGAGAGATCTTCAACAGGAGAACTTCAACTAAAGAATTTCAACTGGAGAACTTCAACTGGAGATCTTCAACTGGAGATCTTCAACTGGAGAACTTCAACTGGAGATCTTCAACTGGAGATCTTCAATTGGAGATCTTCAACTGGAGAACTTCAACTGGAGAACTTCAACTGGACATCTTCAACTGGAGAACTTCAACTGGACATCTTCAACTGGAGATCTTCAACTGGAGATCTTCAACTGGAGAACTTCAACTGGACATCTTCAACTGGAGATCTTCAATTGGAGATCTTCAACTGGAGAACTTCAATTGGAGATCTTCAACTGGGGATCTTCAACTGGAAAGATATCAACTGGAGATTTTCAACTGGAGAACTTCAACAGGAGATCTTCAACTGGAGAACTTCAACTGGAGAATTTCAACTGGAGAACTTCAACTGGAGATCTTCAACTAGAGAACTTCAACTGGAGATCTTCAATTGGAGAACTTCAACTGGAGATCTTCAACTGGAGAGAGCTTCAACTGGAGATATTCAAGTCGAAAGAGATCTTCAATTGGAGAGAAATTTAACTGGAGATCTTCAACTGGAGAGATCTTCAACTGGCGAACTTCAATAGGAGAACTTCAACTGGAGATCTTCAATTGGAGAACTTCAACTGGAGATCTTTAACTGGAGAACTTCAACTGGACATCTTCAACTGGAGATCTTCAATTGGAGATCTTCAACTGGAGATCTTCAACTGGAGATCTTCAACTGGAGAACTTCAACTGGACATCTTCAACTGGAGATCTTCAATTGGGAGATCTTCAACTGGAAAACTTCAACTGGAGAACTTCAACTGGACATCTTCAACTGGAGAACTTCAACTAGACATCTTCAACTGGAGATCTTCAACTGGAGAACTTCAACAGGAGAACTTCAATTGCAGAACCTCAACTGGAGATCTTCAACTGGAGAACTTCAACAGGAGAACTTTAATTGGAGATCTTCAACTGGAGATCTTCAAGCATCAACGGCACCAGGATCCTGTTTCTGACATCATTAACATCCGGTTTCTGATCTGCTCGTATTTGTTCAGAAAGACACCTGAGAGTCTGGGAACTAAAATGACACTTTTATCTGAAGAAAGAATGTTTAAAAAAAATCACGCATTTTTCTTGTAAAAATTGCAAAGATTAAAAAAAATTTATTTTGTAAAATGTGCATTTTTGTTGTATAATTTTAAATGTTTCAAGATCCAGACTTTGTTCAAAAACTCAGACTTTTATCGTACAATCACACCTTTTTGTGATTAAAAAAAATCACAAATTTCCTAAAATCCTGACTGGCTGGCGTTTTAATCCAGACGTCCAGATACGGAGGTCCGGTCCGGTCCGGTCCGGTCCGGTCCGGTCCAGGAACAGGGACCTCCAGGGTTCGGTTCTGTTTGAGATCAACGTCCAGCTGCAGGTTGGACCTCCAGGTCAGAGGAGTTAAAGTCAGAGACGGTGGAGACTCAGTCCAGGATCCAGAACCTGGTTGGACCCAGGTGGAGTCAGAGTTCCCCTGAGGGAGCAGCCAGGTAGAAGGCGGAGTCCAGTAACCGCTGCAGCTCCGCCAGGTGAGTCTGCTTGTTCCCAGTAGCTGGAGCTGCTGCAGGTTCACGGCCGGCGTACCTGCCAACACAAGATGGAGCGTTCAGACAACCGGGAACCGGGAACGCCGCCGTTGGTCGGGAGAATCAACCCGCTGAGGTCAAACTCACCAGACGGGCCGTTTGCGTCTGACGGTGGTTCGGAGGCGGGGCTTGACGTAGTCATAGTAACCCTGGTTCTTGTGCTCCTCCTGACACCAAACCAGGTCAGCGTTCAGGTAGCGGTCGGTCTCTGCTTTCACCAGATCGAAGGGGAACGGAGACAGCTGCAATGAGACGAGAACATCTGGAACAACTGGAACGTCCATTACTGATGTTGTTGACTGAGACTGGAGGGAACCGGATCAAACCAGAACACAAAAACCGGCAGAACCTGTTCCCTCCAGAAACTGAAGTCTGGCAGACAGCTGTTAAAGGACAGTTCCCCTACCGACCACCAGAGGCTGCGGTTCCTCTACCGACCACTAGAGGCTGCAGTTCCTCTACTGACCACTAGAGGCTGCGGTTCCTCTACTGACCGCTAGAGCTGTGGTTCCTCTACCGACCGCTAGAGGCTGCAGTTCCTCTACCGACCACTAGAGGCTGCAGTTCCTCTACCGACCACTAGAGGCTGCGGTTCCTCTACCGACCACTAGAGGCTGCAGTTCCTCTACCGACCGCTAGAGGCTGCGGTTCCTCTACTGACCACTAGAGGCTGCGGTTCCTCTACTGACCGCTAGAGCTGTGGTTCCTCTACCGACCGCTAGAGGCTGCAGTTCCTCTACCGACCACTAGAGGCTGCAGTTCTACCGACCACTAGAGGCTGCGGTTCCTCTACCGACCACTAGAGGCTGCAGTTCCTCTACCGACCGCTAGAGGCTGCGGTTCCTCTACTGACCACTAGAGGCTGCAGTTCCTCTACCGACCGCTAGAGGCTGCAGTTCCTCTACCGACCACTAGAGGCTGCGGTTCCTCTCTAACCGACCACTAGAGGCTGCAGTTTCCTCTAGACTAGAGCTGCAGTTCCTCTACCGACCACTAGAGGCTGCAGTTCCTCTACCGACCACTAGAGGCTGCAGTTCCCTCTACTGAACCACTAGAGGCTGCGGTTCCTCTACTGACCACCACTAGAGGGCTGCAGTTCCTCTACCGACCACTAGAGGCTGCAGTTCCTCTACTGACCACTAGAGGCTGCTGTTCCTCTACAGACCACTAGAGGCTGCGGTTCCTCTACTGACCACTAGAGGCTGCTGTTCCTCTACAGACCACTAGAGGCTGCGGTTCCTCTACCGACCACTAGAGGCTGCAGTTCCTTCCCAACCCACTAGAGGCTGCATTCCTCTACTGACCACTAGAGGCTGCAGTTCCTTACCGACCACTAGAGGCTGCAGTTCCTCTGACCATGAGGTTCGGTTCTCTACTGACCACTAGAGGCTGCAGTTCCTCTACCGACCACTAGAGGCTGCAGTTCCTCCACCGACAACAAATCAACGGTTTTCCGGCCTGATTTCAGTTCAGCACCTGTTCGATTCTGACCACAGCCACGGCCTCATCCAGGCCTCTGTTGGCCCGTTCTCGGGTCAGCTCGTAGTAAATCTTCCCGGTGCAGAAAACGACTCTCTTGACTCTCTCTGGGCCGGCGGCTGCCGGGCCGTCATCTGGGATGAGACGCCTGAAGTGGGTCCCTGGATGACGGGAGGACACGGAGATTAAAAAAAAAAAACCCAGACAGAGCTGATACTTGATTGATTTTTTTTCTCCTGCAGTTCTGACCCGGCAGCATGTCGTCGAAGCTCGACTTGGCCTCCGGGTGGCGCAGCAGTGACTTCGGAGTGAACACCACCAGCTGTTTCAGAGATAAAGAAGCTTCAGCGTCGTTGCTCTGCGGGACCGACGCCAGGCGACGGCGACTCACGGGGCGTCAGTTACTCACGGGGTTAGCGTTAGTTACTCACGGGGTTAGCGTTAGTTACTCACGGGGTTTAGCGTTAGTTACTACAGGGTTAGCGTAGTTACTCACGGGGGTTAGCGTTAGTTACTCACGGGGTTAGCGTTAGTTACTCACAGGGTTAGGGTTAGCGTTAGTTACTCACGGGGTTAGCGTTAGTTACTCACGGGGTTAGCGTTAGTCACTCACGGGGTTAGCGTTAGTTACTCACGGGGTTAGCGTTAGTTACTCACGGGTTAGCGTTAGTACTCACGGGTTAGTTACTCACGGGGTTAGCGTTAGTTACTCACGGGGTTAGCGTTAGTTACTCACGGGTTAGCGTTAGTTCACAGGGTTACAGTTATTCACGGGGTTAGCGTTAGTTACTCAGGGGGTTAGTTATTCACGGGTTAGCGTTAGTTACTCACGGGTTAGGTTAGCGTTAGTTACTCACAGGGTTAGCGTTAGTTACTCACAGGGTTAGCGTTAGTTACTCACGGGGTTAGCGTTAGTCACTCACAGGGTTAGCGTTAGTTACTCACGGGGTTAGGTTAGTACTCACGGGGTTAGCGTTAGTTACTCACGGGGTTAGCGTTAGTTACTCACGGGGTTAGTACTCACGGGGTTAGCGTCAGTTACTCACGAGGTTAGCGTCAGTTACTCACAGGGTTAGCGTTAGTTACTCACGGGGTTAGCGTTAGTTACTCACGGGGTTAGCGTTAGTTACTCACGGGGTTAGCGTTAGTTACTCACAGGGTTAGCGTTAGTCACTCACGGGGTTAGCGTTAGTCACTCACGGGGTTAGCGTTAGTTACTCACGGGGTTAGCGTCAGTTACTCACGGGGTTAGCGTCAGTTACTCACGGGGTTAGCGTTAGTTACTCACGGGGTTAGCGTTAGTTACTCACGGGGTTAGCGTTAGTTACTCACGGGGTTAGCGTTAGTTACTCACGGGGTTAGCGTCAGTTACTCACGGGGTTAGCGTCAGTTACTCACAGGGTTAGCGTTAGTTACTCACTGGGTTAGCGTTAGTTACTCACTGGGTTAGCGTTAGTTACTCACAGGGTTAGCGTTAGTTACTCACGGGGTTAGCGTTAGTTATTCACGGGGTTAGCGTTAGTTACTCACAGGGTTAGCGTTAGTTATTCACGGGGTTAGCGTTAGTTACTCACAGGGTTAGCGTTAGTTACTCACTGGGTTAGCGTTAGTTACTCACAGGGTTAGCGTTAGTTACTCACGGGGTTAGCGTTAGTTATTCACGGGGTTAGTTACACAGGGTTAGCGTTAGTTACTCACGGGGTTAGCGTTAGTTACTCACGGGGTTAGCGTTAGTTACTCACAGGGTTAGCGTTAGTTACTCACGGGGTTAGCGTTAGTTATTCACGGGGTTAGCGTTAGTTACTCACAGGGTTAGCGTTAGTTACTCACGGGCTTCCTGAAGGGCAGCAGCATCTGTCTGCGGAGGACGTGGAAGTAGTTGGCCGGAGTCGAGCAGTTGACCACGATCCAGTTACAGTCGTAGAGCTGCGGCACCGAGAAGTCCTCCGACAGGTTCTGGAAGCAGAGACGAGATCGTCAGGAAAATAACGGCGCTGCTTCGGCCTCATGGTGGAGACAACTGAGGTTCAGACTCACGGGGAAAACATCTGGGTCGTCGTTGCACATCTGCAGAAACCTTTCAGGCCGGGCGGACGAGTGTTCTGGACCCTGAGAGAAGAAGAGGAAACCCAAGAAGACATGATGAGGTCAGAAGTAGTGAAATCAGGAGGACGGGAACAGATGTTCTCCAAACCCACCATCCCCTCCAGGCCGTGAGGAAGCAGCAGCACGATGCCGTTGTGTCGGACCCACTTGGCCTGGCCCGAGCTGATGAACTGGTCGATGATGCACTGGGCCGTGTTGTGAAAGTCTCCGAACTGGGCCTCCCACAGAACCAGAGCGTTGGGGCTGGCCATGGCGAAGCCCAGCTCGAACCCTGCAGGGACCAGGAAGAAGGTTCAGAGACCCGGAGAGAGACCCGGACGAACCTCCAGGACCAGAACTTCCTCACGACGACTGGCAGCTCCATCGAGTTCAGGTTTCAGGTCCAAAACCGGTTCTTCAGGAACAATAACGGTCGTTTCAGGTCTGAAAGTCATTTGTGTTTTTTACAACAAAAAGTCGATTTCAGAACAAAAATCTGGGAATAATTGCAATTTTACAACAAAAAGGGCGTGTTTTGTCTCGTCTGGCATGTTTTGTCTCATCGGGCGTGTTTTATCTAATCGGGCGTGTTTTGTCTCATCGGGCGTGTTTTATCTAATCGGGCGTGTTTTGGCCCGTCGGGCGTGTTTTGTCTCTTCGGGCATGTTTTGGCCCATCGGGCGTGTTTTGGCTCGTCTGGCATGTTTTGTCTCATCGGGCGTGTTTTGGCCCGCCGGGGTGTTTTGGCCCGTCGGGTGTGTTTTGACTCGTCGGGCGTGTTTTGACTCGTCAGGCGTGTTTTGACTCGTAGGGTGTTTTGTCCCATCAGGCATGTTTTGTCTCATCGGCCGTGTTTTGTCTTGTAGGGTGTTTTGTCTCGTCGGGCGTGTTTTGTCTCGTAGGGTGTTTTGTCTCATCAGGCATGTTTTGTCTCATGGGCCGTGTTTTGTCTTGTAGGGTGTTTTGTCTCGTCGGGCGTGTTTTGTCTCGTAGGGTATTTTGTCTCATCAGGCATGTTTTGTCTCATCGGCCGTGTTTTGTCTTGTAGGGTGTTTTGTCTCATCGGCCGTGTTTTGTTCGTAGGGTGTTTTGTCTCGTTGGGCGTGTTTTGTCTCATTGGGCCTGTTTTGTCTCATCGGGCGTGTTTTGTCTCGTCTGGCATGTTTTGTCTCATCGGGCGTGTGTTTTGGCCCGTCGGGCGTGTTTTGTTTTGTTGTCGGGCATGTTTTGTCTCATCGGGCGTGTTTTGTCTCATCGGGCGTGTGTTTTGGCCCATCGGCCGTGTTTTGTCTCGTAGGGTGTGTTTTTTGGTCTGTCGGGCGTGTTTTGTCTCGTCTGGCATGTTTTGTCTCATCGGGCGTGTTTTGTCTCATCGGGCGTGTTTTGTCTTGTCTGGCATGTTTTGTCTCATCGGGCCTGTTTTGTCTCATCGGGCGTGTTTTGTCTCGTCTGGCATGTTTTGTCTCATCGGGCGTGTTTTGGCCCGTCGGGCGTGTTTTGTCTTGTCGGGCATGTTTTGTCTCATCGGGCGTGTTTTGTCTCATCGGGCGTGTTTTGGCCCATCGGCCGTGTTTTGTCTCGTAGGGTGTGTTTTGGTCTGTCGGGCGTGTTTTGTCTCGTCTGGCATGTTTTGTCTCATCGGGCGTGTTTTGTCTCATCGGGCGTGTTTTGTCTCGTCTGGCATGTTTTGTCTCATCGGGCCTGTTTTGTCTCATCGGGCGTGTTTTGTCTCGTCTGGCATGTTTTGTCTCATCGGGCGTGTTTTGGCCCGTCGGGCGTGTTTTGTCTTGTCGGGCATGTTTTGTCTCACGGGCGTGTTTTGTCTCATCGGGCGTGTTTTGGTCTCATCGCGGCGTGTTTTTGTCCATCGGCCGTGGTTTTGTCTCGTAGGGTGTGTTTTGGTCTGTCGGGCGTGTTTTGTCTCGTCTGGCATGTTTTGTCTCATCGGGCGTGTTTTTGTCTCATCGGGCGTGTTTTTTGTGTTTTGTCTCGTCTGGCATGTTTTGTCTCATCGGGGCCTGTTTTGTCTCATCGGGCGTGTTTTGTCTCGTCTGGCATGTTTTGTCTCATCGGGCGTGTTTTTGGCCCTCGTCGTTCGTGTTTTGTCTTGTCGGGCATTGTTTGTCTCATCGGGCGTGTTTTGTCTCATCGGGCGTGTTTTGGCTCATCGGCCGTGTTTTGTCTCGTAGGGTGTGTTTTGGTCTGTCGGGCGTGTTTTGTCTCGTCTGGCATGTTTTGTCTCATCGGGCGTGTTTTGTCTCATCGGGCGTGTTTTGACTCGTCGGGCGTGTTTTGACTCGTCTGGCATGTTTTGTCTCATCGGGCGTGTTTTGTCTCATCGGGCGTGTTTTGACTCGTCGGGCATGTTTTGACTCATCGGGCGTGTTTCGACGCGTCGGGCGTGTTTTGGCCAGTCGGGCGTGTTTTGTCTCATCGGGCGTGTTTTGGGCCGCCGGGGTGTTTTGGCCCGTCGGGTGTGTTTTGACTCGTAGGGCGTGTTTTGACTCGTCGGGCGTGTTTTGATTCATCGGGCGTGTTTTGTCTCGTAGGGTGTTTTGTCTCATCAGGCATGTTTTGTCTCATCGGCCGTGTTTTGTCTTGTAGGGTGTTTTGTCTCGTCGGGCGTGTTTTGTCTCGTGTTTGTGTTTCGTGGTTGTCGGGGGTTTGTTTGTCTCATCGGGCGTGTTGTTTTCTCTTTGTGCGTGTTTTGTCTCATCGGGCGTGTTTTGTCTCATCGGGCGTGTTTTGGCCCGTCGGGTGTGTTTTGACTCGTCGGGCGTGTTTTGACTCGTCGGCCATGTTTTGACTCGTCGGGCGTGTTTTGGCCCGTCGGGCGTGTTTTGTCTCGTCTGGCATGTTTTGTCTCATCGGGCGTGTTTTGGCCCGTCGGGCGTGTTTTGTCTCATCTGGCATGTTTTGTCTCATCGGGCGTGTCTTGTCTCATCGGGCGTGTTTTGGCCCGTCGGGTGTGTTTTGACTTGTAGGGCGTGTTTTGACTCGTCGGGCGTGTTTTGACTCATCGGGCGTGTTTTGTCTCGTAGGGTGTTTTGTCTCATCGGGCGTGTTTTGTCTCATCGGCCGTGTTTTGTCTTGTCTGCTGTGTTTTGTCTCATCAGGCGTGTTTTGTCTCATCGGGCGTGTTTTTTCTCTTTGTGCGTGTTTTGTCTCATCGGGCGTGTTTTGTCTCATCTGGCATGTTTTGTCTCATCGGGCGTGTTTTGTCTCATCGGGCGTGTTTTGGCCCGTTGGGTGTGTTTTGACTCGTAGGGCGTGTTTTGACTCGTCTGACATGTTTTGTCTCGTCGGGCATGTTTTGTCTCATCGGGCGTGTTTTGGCCCGTCGGGCGTGTTTTGTCTCATCTAGCGTGTTTTGTCTCATCGGGCGTGTTTTGTCTCATCGGGCGTGTTTTGGCCCGTTGGGTGTGTTTTGACTCGTAGGGCGTGTTTTGACTCGTCGGGCGTGTTTTTACTCATCGGGCGTGTTTTGTCTCATCGGGCGTGTTTTGTCTCATCGGGGGTGTTTTGTCTCGTCGGCTGTGTTTTGTCTCATCAGGCGTGTTTTGTCTCATCAGGCGTGTTTCGTCTCATCGGGCGTGTTTCGTCTCATCGGGCGTGTTTTGTCTCATAGGGCGTGTTTTTACTCGTCGGGCGTGTTTTGGCCCATCGGGCATGTTTTGTCTCTTTGTGCGTGTTTCGTCTCGTCGGCCGTGTTTTGTCTTGTCGGCCGTGTTTTGTCTTGTAGGGTGTTCTGTCTCATCAGGCGTGTTTTGTCTCTTTGTGCGTGTTTTGTCTCGTCTGTCGTGTTTTGTCTCTTTGTGCGTGTTTTGTCTCTTTGTGTGTGTTTTGTCTCATCGGGCGTGTTTCGTCTCACCCAGGACTCCGTACTCTGACAGCGAGCTGTTGCAGACCGTGTAGGGAGCCTGGTCAGGACAGATGTGGTTCATGGGGACGCAGGTCCTCTTGTCGACCTTCTGGTCGTGAAGAACGTGGTGTCGATGGCTGAAGAAGAGACAGAGACGAGAACGTTACATGCAGCTCAGTAAAACGTGATCTGGATTCAAAGGTTTCTTTTACAATCGTATGTAAAAGTTCAGAACCCTGTTTCTACTTAAAAACACCAGAAGTCGTAGAAAAACAGAAACAAACTCGGCCCAGAGCTTGAAAAGTCTTAGTGTTAGGTTTATCTCTAAAAGTCCCTCTGGACCAGGAGAAGCCAGTATCTGACAGGAACCGTCTCTGTTACGGAGCCTCTCCCACCTGAAGGTGCCTCTCTCCACGTCCTGCCCGCTCAGACGGACGTGGACGCCCTGTTTGAGCAGCGAGCCGAAGGCCATGTACTCCCCGAGCGCCCAGTCGCACAACCGCTGGGTCACCATGTTGGCCCGGCCCTTCAGGATCCGGCTGAGACCTGCAGCGAGAACGCACCGTCACAAACGGGTTTACCGGGCGGATCAGAGGGCGTCCACGGGCCGAGGAAGAGGAGGAGGAGGAGGGAGGGAGGGCACCTCCGTGGATGGTGAAGTCCTCCAAGGGGACGGACGCGGCCGACGTTCCCGATGTAGCCGAGCTCGTCTTCGCTGATGCCGGTCGAAGGGCAGCTCATCGTTTTGGGCTGACCGTCCAGAGTGAAGAAACCTGCAGAGACGTTTGAAAGCACCTGAGTCCTGGATGTCCTCCCACAGGTGAAGGACACACCTTAGACCTGGATCTGTTTCGGCGACGTCAGACGCGATGACCGTCAAACTACGCAGCGCATGAATGTCTGCAAACAAACCTGGCCAGGGTGAGTCCAGCCAGTGCTTGATGTGGAGGATCTTCTCGTCTTTGGATCGGACGTAAGCGTCCTCGCAGATCCTGTCGTAGCTAACGACCTCCTCCTGGAAGAAACGGCAGGTTGAACCAGGAACCAAGAGACAAACCCAAGTAGCTCCTCACAGCTGAGTGGGTGTGTCTTAACACAACGCCAAGGAGGAAAGACATCAGCAGGGGTCTTAGAGAAGCAGCCGTTGATCCACATCAGTCTGGAAATGGTTATAAAATAATTTCCAGACTGTCTGGAGTTCAACGTTCTCCAGTGAGAACCATCGTTCACAGGTGGAAAACGCTGAAGACAGCCGTCAGACTTCCAAGAAGCGAACGTCTTTTAGGGTTAGATTTACCCGACAGAATCAAGGTTCTGGGATGTTCTAGTCAAAGGGTGAATTCCAATTCCTCCCTTAACCCTCAATCTCAACCCTTAACCTCAATTTTTGGCCCTCAATCTTAATCCTCGAAAGTCAGTGTCAGGGCTGTCTTGTCTTGTCTTGTCTTGCTAAATTACCCAATGCCTTCTGGGTAGCCCTTACTACCAAGGGTGGTACCGGAGAAACTCAATTTCTAGGGTGATACGGCCCTCAAACTCGTCCCTCGATTTGACGTTCTTAGAATCGGGACAGCACTACACTCTCAGAAAAGAAAGTACAGAATTGTACCTTTAGAGGTACAATGGCTTGTCACTGGGGCAGTACCCTCAGAAGGTACAGTTTTGTACCCTTTTGTACCTTTTGTACCCACCTGAGTACATATATGTACCTTTTGGACCATTAAAAAGGTACATATAGGTACCTTAAGGTCCAATAATTAACCCTAGGGGGTACATTTGTGTAGATTGTACCTCAGGGGACAAAAAAGGACTCGTACTGTACCCCTATTTCTGAGAGTGTAGCACTTAGCGGGAGCTCACATTTTTGAGACTGAGGGTTGAGATTGAGGGTTAAGGGAGGAGTTGGAATTCAACCAAAGTCCAGATGTGAACTTGACTGAGATGCTGAGGTGGACCTTCAGAGAGCTGTACGTCAATGAACTGAAGGGACGTCGTCAGAAGACCTCCAGAACCAAAACCCCCGATGACTTTTTCTTTTTGTCTTCACTGCGTTAATTTAACCCACATTATTATGTCCAATAATATTGATTCCTGTGAAAATATTCAGTGATTTTCTGATGAAACGCTGCAGTTAATTCTGTTGGGACGTCTTCGTGGACGTCGGCTCACCTCGTACGTCTGCGGGGACACCACTCCCTCCGCGATGAGCTTCTCGGCGAACCTCTGCAGGACCGGTTTCTGCCTCTTGATCTGCTTGTACATCAGCGGCTGCGTGAACATGGGCTCGTCGATCTCATTGTGGCCGTTTCTTCTGTAGCACACCTGAGGACAGACAGACGGGAGGGTTCGGACAGAACCAGAACCTTCGGTCACGTCTCCTGACCCGTCACTAACTGGTCTTCAGGCCAGAGGCTGAACCATCTCAAACCATCTACGACGTCACCTGGATGTCACCTGGACCCACCCACCTTTACCTCAGCCACCTGGTGAGTTTAGCTGCAGTTCCTCTACTGACCACTAGGGGGCTTCAAACGTGAGTCTGGACTAGAGATGTAACGATATGGAAAATCAGATATCGCGATTATACTGATCATATTATCACGGTTTACGATATTATCGTGGTATTCTTCATTGCTGTACAAATGTCAAAAAGCACATACATTAAAATAATTTAACAAAATCTTGTGATTTTCTTCCTAAAACATCAGAAGCCAAAATCTTATCAAAATGAAACTTTTACACATTAAAAGGGCAAAAAACTGGCACAAAGAAAGAGGTTTTTATTTTAAATGAACAAAATAAATAACAGGAACAAAGCTAATTTCTCTGGTGCAAATTTAAATAAACACTTTAACAACCATAGTAGGTCAAAATATGCAAACAATTATCAGGAACAAATATTATAGTGAAGTTCAAATGAAATAAACTTTGGACTTTAAGCTGAAAAAATACGTATAAATGTGCAAATAAAGAAACAGTTGTTTAGGAGCCAAATATGTTGTTATGAATTGTAGTTCACTCTGTGTGTCTGTGGGTGGCGCCGTGTTGTTACCTGAGGGTCAGGTATAAAGGTAGCTGCCTGTTATTGGTTAGGTGTTAGGTGACTGCTGTGGCGCTAACTGCCGGCGTCATGGTTGTCGGATCAGTTAATGGAATAAATTAATATTTTAACTGCATCAGAAGAAAAACATCGTTCTGGTCATTTTTCAATCAACACGCAACAGTAACGTTTATGAAATGTGAGTTAGCGAAGCGCATCGACCAGGTTACTCTTGGTCAAACATCTCAGTAGCTTGAAGCATTAGCCTTAGTTAGCCTTAGTTAGCATTAGCCTTCAAGTTGCTTCTACAAATTTCGTCATTTTAGTGGGTTGGTAAATGTCCTGCGTGCTATCACCAGTTTCCGCCATGCTAACGTTACGATGCGGATGTTATAAGCTACATATTCACACGAGACACAGTCGCGAGTCGCTCGCAGACTTGAATGAGGCTGATATTACACATCCCGGTAATCGACTGCGATAATGAGATGAAGTCAAACATAAACGGTAATCATTATCGCGTAAAATTTTACGGCGCTTTACCGTAATACCGCTAACCGTTCCATCTCTAGTCTGGACTGACCTCTACGTTAAAACGCTGGACCCTCTGATGGAGGAACTTTTGCCTCGGATCAACCTGACCAATCAGACTAATGAGATCACTAACGACATCTGAAATCCCGTTTGGTCTTGATGAAAGGGAGGAGACAGACTCGGTTACCAGGCTTGACTCAGGTTACCTTAATCTGCCTCTGATCCTTCGTAGCGCCAACTTTTTTGGCGCTACAAAGGAGGCTTAAGGTCCAGCCAGGGACTCACCAGGTCCACCACCACGTCTTTGTGGAACGTGCTCCTCCACTCGGCCGCCACGCCGCACACGTACGCCACGGCCTCCGGGTCGTCCTGCGTTGACGTGAAAGATGGGAGCGCTGACCACCCGGGCGATGTCCGTCGGGTAAGGGGACGACCGGGCCATCCTGGGGTCCGTGGTGAAGCCGATCTGTGCGGGACAGAGGGACGGTCAGACGGTTTTTACTCCATCACCTGGTTGTGTTTGAGCCGCTCGCACCTGGTTGTTCACCACCACGTGGACGGTGCCGTGGGTGGTGTAGGACGGCAGGTCCGACAGGTGGAAGGTCTCGTACACGACGCCCTGACCCGCGAACGCAGCGTCGCCGTGAAGCAGGATGGACATCACCTGCAGAAGGACACGGACAGGTCACCTGCCCGTCAGCGGGAGCAGCAGGAGCTGAAGGAGTCTGCAGCTCGGTCCCTCACCCTCTTCCCCTCCGAGTCTCCGGAGTAGAACTGCTCCGCTTTGGTCTTCCCCTGGACCACCGGGTCCACGGCCTCCAGGTGGGACGGGTTGGCCATCAGGGACAGGGTGACGTACCTGTCGCTGACCCGGTTCATCCTCCTGTGGTACATCCCCAGGTGGTACTTCACGTCGCCGGAGCCCTGAGAAGAGAGGAGACGAAGACATGGAGCCACGAGCTTGTTGACGTCTGGATCTTTGGGACTCGTCTCAGCTCAGTTAAAACCGGCACAGGTGACGTTCAAACCTCATCTGCAGCCTCCAACTTGGACTCGAACTGACAGAAGATCTGCTCCAAGCTCCTTCCGGATCACGTTCGCCAGGACGTTCAGCCTGCCTCTGAGGAGACAACAGAGAGGAAGGAGGAGACAAAGGAGAGAGAGAGGAAGGAGGAGACAACGGAGAGGAGACCTTAGTCCTGTGGTGGTTCATCAAAGCTTGATTTCCAACACTTTCAGGGTTAGGGGTTAGGGTTAACCTTAACCCCTAACCCCTAACCCTAACCACTAACAGTAATCCCTAACCCCTAACCGTAACCCTAACCCTAACCCCTAACCCTAACCATAATCCCTAACCCCTAACCCTAACCTTAACCCCTAACCCCTAACCCTAACCCCTAATCCCTAACCCCTAACCCTAACCGTAATCCCTAACCCCTAACCCTAACCCTAACCCCTAATCCCTAACCCTAACCGTAATCCCTAACCCCTAACCCTAACCCTAACCCTAACCCTAACCCCTAACCCCTAACCCTAACCCTAACCCTAACCCCTAACCCCTAACCCTAACCCTAACCCTAACCCCTAACCCTGACCCCTAACCCTAACCCTAACCCCTAATCCCTAACCCTAACCCCTAACCGTAATCCCTGACCCTTAACCCTAACCCCTAACCCTAATCCCTAACCCTAACCCCTAACCCCTAACCCTAACCCCTAACCATAATCACTAACCCCTAACCCCTAATCCCTAACCCTAACCCCTAACCTAACCCTAACCCTAACCCCTAACAGTAAACCTAACCCCTAACCCTAACCCCTAACCCCTAACCCTAATCCCTAACCCTAACCCTAACCCTAACCCTAACCTAACCCTAACCCCTAACCCCTAACCCTAACCCCTAACCTAACCTAACCCCTAACCCGAACCTAACCCTAACCCGAACCCCTAACCCAACCCTAACCCGAACCCCAACCCTAACCCTAACCCTAACCCAACCCCTAACCTAACCCTAACCCTAACCCTAACCCCTAACCCCGAACCCTAACCCGAACCCGAACCCTAACCCTAACCTAACCCGAAACCCGAAAAACCGAAAAACCCCGAACCCGAAAAATAACCCGAACCCTAAAAAATAACAACCCCGAACCCAACCCTAACCCTAACCCTAAAACCCTAACCCCTAACCCCTAACCCTAACCCCTAAAACCCTAACCTAACCTAACCCTAACCCTAACCCCTAACCTAACCCTAACCCGTAACCCTAACCCCTAACCCCTAACCCTAACCCCTAACCCTAATCCCTAACCCTAACCCCTAACCTAACCCCTAACCCTAACCCTAAGCCCTAACCCTAACCCCCTAACCCTAACCCCCTAACCCTACTCCTACCCAGGACGCGAGCCTCCACGTCTCCTGGACCCTACCTGTGAGACATCCCCATGATCACGCTCTCCACTCCACACTCGCTGGACTTGTCGATGATGGTCTTGAGGGCTGGGATGAGCGACTCGCAGCCTTCCAGGCCGAAGCGTTTCTCTGAGGACCACTTCCTCTGGAGGAACTCCTCGAACCTGTGGACAGGTGGACGTTAGATGTTAGAGGACTTCTAATCCAACCCTAACATCCTCAGAGTCCTCTAGACTCCAGTTTGAAGTCACAGAGTGCTGAAAGACAGTCTGACCTGGTGGACCGGATCATTCGGGCCAGCAGAGTCCTCTTCTCCTCCGAAGTGAACTTCATGACTCCCGGGGTCTCAAACTTCTGCCTGATCCACTGGCACTGATCCACGTCATTGATGAACATGAACTCCACCCCGATGTGCTGACAGTAGGACGCCTGCAGGACAGACGGAGGTCAGCGTGGGCTGGACAGGACCGGAACCGTAGTGGACAGGACTGGGACAGTAGTGGACAGGACTGGGACAGTAGTGGATAAGACCGGGACCGTAGTGGACAGGACCGGGACATGAAGAGACCGGGACAGTAGTGAACTGGACCGGGACCGTAGTGGACAGGACCGGGAGCATAGTGGACCGGACTGGGACTGTAGTTAACTAGACCGGGCCCGTAGTGGACAGGACTGGGACTGTAGTGGACCGGACAAGGACCGTAGTGGACAGGACCGGGACAGTAGCGGACCAGACTGGGATAGTAGTGGACCAGACCGGGCCGGTAGTGGACAGGACCGGGACCATAGTGGACAGGACCGGGACCATAGTGGACAGGACCGGGATAGTAGTGAACAGGACCGGTACAATAGTGGACCGGACTGGTACCGTAGTGGACAGGACTGGGACAGTAGTGGACCGGACCGGGACAGTAGTGGACAGGACCGGGACAATAGTGGACCGGACTGGGACTGTAGTAGACCGGACCGGGCCGTAGGGACAGGACTGGGACCATAGTGGACCGGCCAGGACAGTAGTGGACCGGACCGGGCCTGTAGTGGACAGGACTGGGACCATAGTGGACCGGACCAGGACTGTAGTGGACAGGACCGGGACAGTAGCGGACCAGACTGGGACCGTAGTGGACCAGACCAGGACTGTAGTGGACAGGACCGGGACAGTAGTGGACAGGACTAGACAATAGTGGACCGGACTGGGACTGTAGTGGACCGGACCGGGCCCGTAGTGGACAGGACCGGGACAGTAGCGGACCAGACTGGGACCGTAGTGGACCAGACCAGGACTGTAGTGGACAGGACCGGGACAGTAGCGGACCAGACTGGGCCGGTAGTGGACAGGACCGGGACAGTAGTGGACAGGACTGGAACAATAGTGGACCGGACTGGGACTGTAGTGGACCGGACCGGGCCGGTAGTGGACAGGACCGGGACATGAAGAGACCGGGACAGTAGTGAACTGGACCGGGACCGTAGTGGACAGGACCGGGAGCATAGTGGACCGGACTGGGACTGTAGTTAACTAGACCGGGCCCGTAGTGGACAGGACTGGGACTGTAGTGGACCGGACAAGGACCGTAGTGGACAGGACCGGGACAGTAGCGGACCAGACTGGGATAGTAGTGGACCAGACCGGGCCGGTAGTGGACAGGACCGGGACCATAGTGGACAGGACCGGGACCATAGTGGACAGGACCGGGATAGTAGTGAACAGGACCGGTACAATAGTGGACCGGACTGGTACCGTAGTGGACAGGACTGGGACAGTAGTGGACCGGACCGGGACAGTAGTGGACAGGACCGGGACAATAGTGGACCGGACTGGGACTGTAGTAGACCGGACCGGGCCCGTAGTGGACAGGACTGGGACCATAGTGGACCGGCCCAGGACAGTAGTGGACCGGACCGGGCCTGTAGTGGACAGGACTGGGACCATAGTGGACCGGACCAGGACTGTAGTGGACAGGACCGGGACAGTAGCGGACCAGACTGGGACCGTAGTGGACCAGACCAGGACTGTAGTGGACAGGACCGGGACAGTAGTGGACAGGACTGAGACAATAGTGGACCGGACTGGGACTGTAGTGGACCGGACCGGGCCCGTAGTGGACAGGACCGGGACAGTAGCGGACCAGACTGGGACCGTAGTGGACCAGACCAGGACTGTAGTGGACAGGACCGGGACAGTAGCGGACCAGACTGGGCCGGTAGTGGACAGGACCGGGACAGTAGTGGACAGGACTGGAACAATAGTGGACCGGACTGGGACTGTAGTGGACCGGACCGGGCCGGTAGTGGACAGGACCGGGACAGTAGCGGAACTACCAGAGAAAAAGCTGCTGGAACAGCTGCTGGGACAGCTGGTGGAACAACTGGCAGACAAGCTGCTGGAACAGCTGGAGGAACAGCTGGTCAAACAGCTGGAGGAAGGTCTACGCAGATCCGAGAAAGACCTTTGAAGACCTTGAAGACCTCAGATCTGCTGGACACGAAGAGAGAGATTCAGGAGAGAGAGGAGGTTCATGGATCCGGAGGAAGCTCTGTGCACCTGGATGCAGTCAGAGATGTTGGTCTTCAGGTCCTCAGGCAGCTCTGCTCCACAGACAGACCAGCTTCTAGATGTAACCACCACATGGCCCCAGGAAACCTGTCCAGGATCACACTTGTTCCTGTCGTCCATGAGTGAAGGTTAAAACTCTGTCATGTGGAAGAAGCAGACCACCGGAGGTCTGGGTTCTGAGAGGGTTTGGATGGGTTCACCAGCACTCTGTAGTGGTGACCTGGAGGTTTGGTAGCTGAGACCAGCAGCACACTTCTTCACGTTATTCCTCAGATCTTTTTCATGATCTCATGCACCAGAACAAAGCTCCCTGAGCCTGAAGCAACGAACAAAACCCATATCATGATCCTCCCACCACCATGCTTCACTGTGGGAACTGAGATGTTTGGGTTGAAGGACACAACTGGCAGGTTAAAGGATTATCATCCTTTGAGGACATGACCCATCTTCTCTGGACCAGAGCTGGTCCGTTTCCTCAGTTCAAACATCTGATATGTTCTTCAGACTAGCGGCGGTCAACATGGACCTCTGTCCTTTTCTGCGACGGTGAAGTTAACGTTTCATCGTGACGTTCTTGTGCGTTACCTCAAGGCGCCGGATGATCTCTCTGAGCTGCAACGCGCTCTCGCCGCCGCCGATGAAGGTGGTGGTGGGAAGCCGGAAGACCTTGTCCAGGTCGCTCTCAGCCAGGCCGTACAAACCTGAGGACATGAGGAAGAGAAGAGGTGATGACCCCCCCACACAGACCTGGTCCCAGAGGCTGAAGATGTGGACAAAGACAGGTATGGAGTCCAGGTAGAGCTGGAGAACGCAGCAGAACACAGACAGGAACACGAGACGTGCCTGCAGTTCCTCGATTCACCACTAGGTGCTGGCTCTGGAGGCGAGTCACCTCCACTGACCCCCTCCACGTTAACAAGCCAACCAAGAAACACTCGATCTCCATCCTTCGATTCAGATGATCTCCACAACCTCTGAGCGATCAGGGAGATCTTTCAGGACAATTGATTACTGCACATTCTCGAAATGTCTCAGCGTCCAGAGTCTCAGAGTCGGAGTTTCCTGGAAAATGCGACGTCACTTGCAGCCATTATTTCTGCGGCGACAGCAGCTCGTGTTATTTCAGTGAGCTGAAACATCTGGAACACATGTGTCAAACACAAGGCCCGCGGGCCAGATGTGGCCCGTCACGTCATTTTATGTGGCCCTCGAGAGCTTGGGCATTATTGACTTAAATATTAAACTAGGGATGTCCGATAATATCGGCCCACCGATATTATCGGCCCGATATTGGCATAAAAATGTAATATCGGTAAATATCGGTATCGTTTTTTTTGTTTTTTTGTTTTTTTTTTGCACAGACAATGTGTTAATTCCACAACAGGAGATATGTGATGTTACCTAAAATTAGTTTTGAGGAAAAATAGCCCACATATTTTGGTATCGGTAGATATCGGTATCGGAAATTGAGAGTTGGACAATATCGGCATATCGGATATCGGCAAAAAAGCCAATATCGGACATCCCTATATTAAACCATCTATTTTAAGACTTAAAATAAGCTTAAATCACTTTAAAGTGCATTTTGACAATAAACTGCATCTCCCATCATGCATTTCATCGTTACCCACGACGATAACGGTAGCTAGCTGATCACAGGACTGAGTTAACATCCTGAGACCCAACAGTCCCAGACGTTGCAGTGTTTATCTGGAACATGTGACCTCCTGCTTTCATGTTCAGACCGTAAACAAACTAGCGTAGCGTTGGGAAGGAGGGGGGCGAGTTGGTCAAAGTCATATCTGTGTTACGTAAGAGATCTTTAGACTTTCGTCCCTCTGCAGGACTTCTCTCTGACGGTGAAAGTGTGTGAACGGTGATCTAATCACTGGAAGGGTTTTTTATGAAGCGGATGCAGATAAAAGCCTGGATGAGTCTTCTGATCAAAGGTTCGGCACGGGTTTAAAACCGCACCTTGTTCCAAGAGGACAGTTTCAGCTCACTGAGAGATAATGAGCTGATGATCAACCACAGGAGTCATCCTGGATACCCGACCACCAGAGCTTATCTGAGCTTTTAATATGAAGTTGAGGCTCGGAAGAGCTGATGAGCTACAAGGAGTCCTGCTACCTGCTAGAACTGCAGCCTCTAGTGGTTGGTAGAGGAACTGCAGCCTCTAGTGGTCAAAGAGGAACTGCAGCCTCTAGTTGGCGGTAGAAGAAACGCAGCCTCTAGTGGTCGGTAGAGGAACTGCAGCCTCTAGTGGACAGTAGAGGAACTGCAGCCTCTAGTGGTCAGTAGAGAACTGCAGCCTCTAGTGGACAGTAGAGGAACTGCAGCCTCTAGTGGTCAGTAGAGGAACCGCAGCCTCTAGTGGTCAAAGAGGAACTGCAGCCTCTAGTGGTCAAAGAGGAACTGCAGCCTCTAGTGGTTGGTAGAGGAACTGCAGCCTCTAGTGGACAGTAGAGGAACTGCAGCCTCTAGTGGACAGTAGAGGAACTGCAGCCTCTAGTGTGGTCAGTAGAAGAAGCAGCCTCTAGTGGTCAAAGAGGGAACTGCAGCCTCTAGTGGCCAGTAGAGGAACCGCAGCTCTAGTGGTCAGTACAGGAACTGCAGCCTCTAGTGGTCGGTAGAGGAAACGCAGCCTCTAGTGGTCGGTAGAGGAACTGCAGCCTCTAGTGGTCAGTAGAGGAACTGCAGCCTCTAGTGGTCAAAGAGGAACTGCAGCCTCTAGTGGTCGGTAGAGGAACTGCAGCCTCTAGTGGTCGGTAGAGGAACTGCAGCTTCTAGTGGTCAGTAGAGGAACTACAGCCTCTAGTGGTCAGCAGAGGAACCGCAGCCTCTAGTGGTCAGTACAGGAACTGCAGCCTCTAGTGGTCGGTAGAGGAAACGCAGCCTCTAGTGGTCGGTAGAGGAACTGCAGCCTCTAGTGGTCAGTAGAGGAACTGCAGCCTCTAGTGGTCGGTAGAGGAACTGCAGCCTCTAGTGGTCGGTAGAGGAACTGCAGTCGGTAGAGGAACTGCAGCTTCTAGTGGTCAGTAGAGGAACTACAGCCTCTAGTGGTCAGCAGAGGGAACCGCAGCCTCTAGTGGTCGGTAGAGGAACTGCAGCTTCTAGTGGTCAGTAGAGGAACTGCAGCCTCTAGTGGTCAGCAGAGGAACCGCAGCCTCTAGTGGTCAGTAGAGGAACTGCAGCCTCTAGTGGTCGGTAGAGGAACTGCAGCCTCTAGTGGTCAGTAGAGGAACTGCAGCCTCTAGTGGTCAGTAGAGGAACTGCAGCCTCTAGTGGTTAGTAGAGGAACTGCAGCCTCTAGTGGTCAGTAGAGGAACTGCAGCCTCTAGTGGTCAGTAGAGGAACCGCAGCTTTCTTTACTGAGTCAGACTAGAAAGCCGGATGTAGCCCAGTGGATGAACCACAATGCTCCTGTTGAATCATGAACCTGGATCTGTTGAGGTTCAGAGACCTGATCCAGAATCAGAACCAGGATTCATTAGAAATGTGCCAGAATTAAAGGTGTAAGTGAAGGAATAGTTGAATTAAGAGGCATTTTTTTGAGACCATCATTTATCTGCGATCCTAGAAAAAAAAGGCTGGCTGGATCAGAGGTCTGGACAAAAAAAAAAAAAAAAAAAAAAAAAAAACCTCAAAAAAAAACAAAAAAAAAAAAAAAAAAAAAACAAAAAAACAAAAAAAAAAAAAGAAAAAAAAAAAAAAAAAAAAGACCCCCCCCCACCCCCCCCCCCCCCCCCCCCCCCCCCCCCCCCCATCCATCCACCAGGGTTCTGCAGAAAAACTCTGGACCCACAAACTGCAGGTTCAGAGCACAACAGAGCTTCTCACAGCTTCTTTTCAGGCAGGTGTGGACCGGCCCCTGGCCCAGCCTCCGTGAACAATACCGCTGGTTGCCATGGAAACATCCATTTCACCTGGTCTTTGAGAGGCCCCTCCTTTTCATCGGGCACAAAGACAGTTTGCTGCACAAACCACAGAAAACAGGCGCAGGTTTTCACAGGAGCTGGTTAATGATGGACCACTCGCTTCCACCAACAACAGTAATCACACAGCAGACGCCGCTTATCTCACTTCAGAAACCGCCGCTCGCTCCAAGTCTGACCCGATAAGGGCGACAGGACTGGGCGTGCGAGGGCGTGAACGCCCGGACTCCAGCTGAAGGTGCTGAGGCTTCGGTGGACCCGAGACCAGAGGACAGTGAGACATCTGCTGACTTCAGCATGTCAGCGCTGCCTCCGCTTATCTGCTAGAGCTCAGCTTATCTGAACCTGAGGCCTGGACGGCCTGTTCCTGAACCAGCTGCTGCTGTCAGAGGACATCTGATCTGTTAGGCAACACGCTAAACACGCTAGACACACGCTAAACATGCTAGAAACATGCTAGAAACATGCTAAACACGCTAAACACGCTAAACACGCTAGAAAACACGCTAGAAAACACGCTAGAAACATGCTAGAAACACGCTAAACACGCTAGAAACACGCTAGACACACGCTAAACACGCTAGAAACACGCTAAACATGCTAGAAACACGCTAGAAACATGCTAAACACGTTAGAAACACGCTAGAAACACGCTAAACACGCTAGAAACACGCTAAAACACGCTAGAAACACACTGAACACACTGGACATGCTAGAATCATGCTAGAAACACACTAAACACGTTAGAAACACGCTAAACACGCTAGAAACACGCTGACGGAGCAGACAGGCCTGATTAAAACAGCAGCAGGAAAGAGGTCCGGTACTGGTCTGGGAGTGGTCCAGTCATGGTCCAGTCATGGTCCAGTAGTGGTCCAGTCATGGTCCAGTCATGGTCCAGTAGTGGTCCAGTCGTGGTCCAGTAGTGGTCCAGTAGTGGTCCAGTCGTGGTCCATTTAGGGTCCAGTCATGGTCCAGTAGTGGTCCAGTAGTGGTCCAGTCACGCTCCATTTGTGGTCCAATAGTGGTCCAGTCGTGGTCCAGTAGTGGTCCAGTCATGGTCCAGTCATGGTCCAGTCATGGTCCAGTAGTGGTCCAGTCGTGGTCCAGTAGTGGTCCAGTAGTGGTCCAGTCATGGTCCAGTCAGTGGTCCAGTCGTGGTCCAGTAGTGGTCCAGTCGTGGTCCAGTAGTGGTCCAGTCGTGGTCCATTTAGGGTCCAGTCATGGTCCAGTAGTGGTCCAGTAGTGGTCCAGTAGTGGTCCAGTCGTGGTCCAGTAGTGGTCCAATAGTGGTCCAGTCGTGGTCCAGTGGTCCAGTAGTGGTCCAATAGTGGTCCAGTCATGGTCCAGTGGTCCAGTGGTCCAGTGGTCCATGGTCCATGGTCCAGTCATGGTCCAGTCATGGTCCAGTAGTGGTCCAGTAGTGGTCCAGTAGTGGTCCAGTAGTGGTCCAGTCATGGTCCAGTCCATGGTCCAGTAGTGGTCCAGTCGTGGTCCAGTAGTGGTCCAGTCGTGGTCCAGTAGTGGTCCAGTCGTGGCCAGGGTCCAGTCATGGTCCAGTGGTCCAGTATGGTCCAGGTCCAGTGGTCCAATAGTGGTCCAGTCGTGGTCCAGTAGTGGTCCAGTCGTGGTCCAGTAGTGGTCCAGTAGTGGTCCAGTCGTGGTCCAGTATGGTCCAGTAGTGGTAACAGCGACGGTAACGGTGATGGTAACGGTGACGTAATGGCAACGGTAACGGTAACAGTGACGGTAACAGCGACGGTAACGGTGACGGTAACAGCGACGGTAACGTGACAGTAACAGCAACGGTAACGGCGACGGTAACGGTGATGGTAATGGTGACGTAATGGCGACGGTAACGGTAACAGCGACGGTAACGGTGACGGTAACAGCGACGGTAACAGCGACGGTAACGGTGACGGTAACAGCGACGGTAACAGCGACGGTAACAGACGGTAACAGCAACGGTAACAGCAACGGTAACAGCGACGGTAACAGCGACGGTAACGGTGACGGTAACAGCGACGGTAACGGTGATGCGAACGTTGGAAAACAAACCGAAGACGCGGCAGCAAAGCAGAGAAAAGATGCTCAGTGTTGAGAGAAAAAAATGAAAAACAAAGGATGAAACTGAGAGGGAAGCGTCGACGTCATCTCCACTGGATCGTTATTCTCACCAAGGTTCTGGAAACCAACGGAGCAGGGAGCGTCGTCGAAGTCGACGCAGCTGATGCCCAGAGGGTCCAGCTTGGCGATGTGATGCCCTCGGACCTGCGAGCAGAAGGACACGGCCGTTAGTGTCAGAAATAAGGCTGACTCAGGGTCACTGGATTCCAGACACGGCTTTAAACGAGAAGGTTTGGTTCTGTTAGAAGAACATCTGACTGGAGGGCATCTACTTCTGTGATCATGTGATCATGTGATCATGACATCATGACATCAGTAAAGATGATGGAAGGGTTCAGGTTTACCTGGTAGGCCCGGATCAGCGACTGCACTGCCAGATGATCCTTCACCAGCTTGTCCACATGGGGCTGAGCCCCCACCAGCGTCTGGAGGCCCCCGCTGAGGGGCGGGGGCCTCTGGTGGGCGGAGCCAGGCGGAGCCCCGGCGTTGGCGTTCCGGAAGAACACGTCCCAGGACTGTGAGGAGGAGGAGAACGAGTGTAATGTACCAGAGGAAGCAGATACCTCGCAGGTGGAGCTGAGACACGAAACAACGGAACTAGAGAAGCCGTGGATTTTCAAAATAAAACACTGCTCGTCTTATCTGACCACCACCAGATGCATCTCAAAACCTTATGTGAACCTCCTGGATCCAGCTAAGCTCTGCAGGGGTTGAACCTGAACCACTGTGGGACCCGGTCTGAAGTCAGTCCTCAGAATTATTCAGTCACGACACCTTTCAAAAGTGAATAAAATCTCACGACACCCCAGAGTAAAATATAATCCAACCCTGACTGTAATTTAGTTTAAATAACCTGAACAGGATAACTGCACCAGAGTAGGCCTCAGCAGGAAAGCTTCTTTTTATCCGTGATGTGCTTGCTTCCATCCATCATCCTTGTATTGCCTCTTTTTAGCCTTATCGCTAGCAGCTAGCTTTGCTACCTATGGAGCAGATTAAGAGCTGGTGGATGAAGGCTTGATGAAGAAGTCGGCTCCTCTGTGATGTTCCGTTCCTGTGGGGCTTTTCTTTTTAGAAAACCATCCATGATGCTGCTAAAAAGTTCTCTTTGCTATCTGTGAAATAAAATTCCAGCGGTTAAATGATATTACGACGTAAGCTAACTGGGCAGTCACGTTGACCTTACGCTGAACCCCGTACTGACGTTGTTAACATTGGGAAATGGGCATGTGAGACATATTTTATTATTCATTTCATGTCCAATTATGTATCTTATTTATTTATTTATTCATTCATTCATAGGCAAAAAGTATGTATTTATGTGTGCATTCATATATTTATACAGTGCTACCTCTACTTACGAAATTAATTGGTTCTGGAAGTAGTTTCATAACCTGAAAATTTCTTAAGTAGAGACACGTTTTCCATATAAATGTCCTAATCCGTTCCAAGCCCCCCAAAATTCAAACTTTAGTTTTTTTTTATAAATTATAAATAATACATGAAATGACATAAAAACCTGTCAGAAATAAATGTTAGAACTAGAAAAGCACTCAGAGAGCTCAGACCTCCACTAAACGCAACAATTATCAAAATTTGAAAGCGATCCAGAATCCAGGATTTCTTCCGGATCAGAACCAAAATGAAATCAGTTCTTCCTTTTCACATTTCTGACAACTCCTGAAAATTTCATCCATCCAGAACTTTTTGAGTTATCTTGAACACAGACAGACAGATAAACGCAGACAAAAACATAACCTCCTTGGTGGAGGTAAAAATTGTTTGTTTACCTGGTTGCTGGGTTACGCTCATACAGACAAGGGGCCCTCCTAGCCAATGGGATGCTAGGAAGATGCTAAGCGATAGCCAACGGCAGAGCAGCTCGGTCGCACCGCTTTTAAACTTATATACGGAGCCGACAGCTATGTTTACGTTCAGTAAACTCTGGGAGCTGCGAGTAGCAGCGCTACTGGATTTATGACTTTACTATCCTGAAAATTCTTTCGTAACTAGAGGCAATATTTTCCCTTTGAGACGTTTCGTAACCTGAAAATTTCATATGTAGAAACGTTCGTAAGTAGAGGTACCACTGTATATAAAATGTCAGAATAGGTCACTTTTTTTTTGACGACACCCCAGTGTGCCAGGTTCTGTCTCGACTCACTTCCTGCTCCAACTACAGGCTGCTGACGTCATGATGATGTCACAACCCCCTCCAGAGATTAACCAAGCGTCTCTGGACTGGATCTGAAGAGACCCGGTTCCAGTCACGGATCTCCACCTTTCACCTCTGAGTGCTGAGATGTTTCCTCCTGAGGACCCCCCGCCCCCCACCCATCCTCTATTGCAGCCGTTCCCAAACTTCAGAATACCAAGGCCCAATTTGAAAAGTGAAAAATCTCCACCACCCACCGAAACTTTTAATCACAACTGTGATCAACATACAGGACTAGGAACCATTGTTCTGACATTAATATAAGGGGTCAACAAATAAGGTGACACTTGTCATATTAAGTTAAGATGACGGTAGGATAACACTTAACTTGTTTGTTTTGTTACTTCTTAATGTTTTTAAATCATGTCATTAATATTTTACAGTAATTAAAAACATATTTAAAAAAGATCGCGGATTTAAAACATATTTGTTTAATTTTAATGACCTCTCACGGCCCACCTGCAGTACCACGACGGCCCACCAGGGGGCCGCGGCCCACACTTTGGGAATCACTGCTCTACAGGAAACGATCCATCCAGGTCTCAGAGCAGGTGTCGGTGTGATGCAACACCTGAACCGTCGCAGAACGACAGCAGGTCACCTGCTGGAACAAACCGTTTCGGCTGGACAAACCACATCCTGGTGTTTGTTTAACCCCCCCCCCCATGTGACGGTCCGAGCTCCAGGTTCACCTGCTCTCTGATGTTTATCAGCTTATTGACGTCGTTCTAGAAAAGTAAAGTTTAAAGTTCCAGGCGCCAACTTGGCTTTTACTGAATTCACCGAGTTGTTGGAGGACAGATGTGATCCGGGTTAAAGATCCTGCTGGATCGGTTCTACGTCACCGCTTTAAAGATTAAAGCAGAAGGGAACAGGATGTTCCAGGGATGTTTGTCTCAATCTGAAGCTTCATCTTCTCGCACTTTCAGTCACATTTAACCATTAGAGCTTAGATGGTTCACACATGATGGTCATTATCATGACTTTACTGTCATTCTGATCAAGTCTGTCCAAAGGTCCTCATTTCAAGTGTCTCTGTTAGCAGCTAACAGCTAACAGAGAAGAAGGACGGGACGATTCCAAGAACCAGTCAGACACCTTCTAGACTCAAATAATACTCAGTTAAATGGTCAGACTGGCCTGTAACGCCAAGAAGACAAGAGTCTCATCAGTGCAGCTGCAGCTTCGTCAGGATCAGTGCTCCGTTCACCGAACCAACCACAGCATCAACCAAAGGAAACAAAACACCAACCGAACCAACCACAGCATCAACCAAAGGAACCAAAACACCAACCGAACCAACCACAGCATCAACCAAAGGAACCAAAACACCAACCGAACCAACCACAGCAACCAAAGGAACCAAAACACCAACTGAACCAACCACAACATCAACCAAAGGAACCAAAAACAATCAAACCACCAAAGTAACCAAAACACCAACCTGAACCAACCACAAACATAACCAACAAAAACCAAAACCACAACCCAAGGAACCAACACCCAACTGAAGGAACCAAAACACCAACTGAAGGAACCAAAACACAACCAAAGGAGCCAAAACACCAACTAAAGGAAACAAAACACCAACCAAAGGAACCAAAACACCAACCGAAGGAACCAAAAACCCGAAGGACAAACACCAACCAAAGGAACCAAAACACCAACCGAAGGAACCAAAACACCAACTGAAGGAACCAAAACACCAACTAAAGGAACCAAAACACCAACCGAAGGAACCAAAACCAACCAAAGGAGCCAAAACCAAACTGGACCCAAAACACCAACAAAGGAACCAAAACACCAACAAACCTCAACCCAGGAACCCAAAACCACCAACTGAAGGAAATAAACACCAACCAAAGGAGCCAAAACACCAACTAAAGGAAACAAAACACCAACTGAAGGAGCCAAAACACCAACCGAAGGAACCAAAACACCAACTGAAGAAACCAAAACCAAAAACACAACTGAAGGAACCAAAACACCAACTGAAGGAACCAAAACACCTGAAGGAAACCAACCAAAACCAAAAAACCAACCAAAGGAGCCAAAACACCAACAAAGGAGCAAAAACACCAACTGAAGGAGCCAAAAACACCAACCGAAGGACACCAAAACAAACCAAAAGAAACCAAAACACCAACTGAAGGAACCAAAACACCAACTGAAGGAACCAAAACACCAACTGAAGGAAATAAACACCAACCGAAGGAACCAAAACACCAACCAAAGGAGCCAAAACACCAACTAAAGAACCAAAACACCAACCAAAGGAACCAAAACACCAACAAACTGAGAACCCAAACACCAAAAGGAAACCAAAAACACAACCAAAGGAACCAAAACACCAAAGGAACCAAAAACAACCAACTAAAAAACAAAACACAAACAAAGGAACCAAAACACCAAATAAGGAACAAAGAACACCAACACTGAGGAACCCAAAACACCAACCGAAGGAACCAAAACACCAACTGAAGGAACCAAAACACCAACTAAAGGAAACAAAACACCAACTGAAGGAACCAAAACACCAACTGAAGGAACCAAAAACCACCAAAGGAACCAAAACACCAACTGAAGGAACCAAAACACCAACCAAACAACACCAACTAAGGACCAAAACACAAACAAACTGAAGGAACCAAAACACCAACTAAAGGAACCAAGGAACCAACCACCAAAACCAAAGAACCAAAAACACCAACTGAAGGAACCAAAACACCAACCGAAGGAACCAAAACACAAACCAAAGGAACCAAACAACACCAACTGAAGGAACCAAAAACACAAACCCACTGAAGGAACAAAAAACACCAACTGAAGGAACCAAAACCAACTGAAGAACCACAAAGAACCAAAAACACCAACTGAAGGAACCAAAACACCAACTGAAGGAACAAAACACCAACTGAAGGAAACCAAAACACCAACTGAACCAAAAACACCAAGAAGGACCAAAAACACCAACTGAAGGAACCAAAACACCAAACTGAGGAACCAAAACACAACCAAAGGAACCAAAACACCAACCAAAGGAACCAAAAAACTGAAGAAACAAAACAACTGAAGGGAACCAAAAACCCACCAAAGGAACCAAAACACCAACTGAAGGAACCAAAACACCAACTGAAGGAACCAAAACACCAACTGAAGGAACCAAACCAAAACACCAACTGAACAACCAAAACACAAACCGAAGGAACCAAAACACCAACTAAAGGAAACAAAACACCAACTGAAGAACCAAAACACAAACCGAAGGAACCAAAACACCAACTAAAGGAAACAAAACACCAACCGAAGGACCCAAAACACCAACTGAAGGAACCAAAACACCAACTGAAGGAACCAAAACACCACCTGAAGGAACCAAAACACCAACTGAAGGAACCAAAACACCAACTGAAGGAACCAAAACACCAACTGAAGGAACCAAAACACCAACTGAAGGAACCAAAACACCAACTGAAGGAACCAAAACACCAACTGAAGGAACCAAAACACCAACTGAAGGAACCAAAACACTAAGCGAAAGAACCAAAACACCAACTAAAGGAACCAAAACAACCATCACCTGAATCTTTTAGCTGCCAGCCTTCAGCCTTCAGTCCTGACTGATAATCAGCAGCTTCAACTGCTTCAATCAGACTCAACAAGTCTAAGAGGGACGTCTCACTGTAGACCAGGTAAAAACACTTTAAATGATTTAAAACCAGCTTTCATCTCCAACATTCAGCAGGGACACTTTTACCCTGTGGAGATGTTTAACAGCAGTCTGGTGTCTTTTTTCAGGGAGTCTGATCTGCAGTCGGAGCTCAGTTCAGGTGAGGTTTTTAAAATACTTCAGGACTGATTCACCTTCGTTTAAAATAACGTTTCTTATTGGCTGAGAGTTTAGTTCTCTGTTGTGTAAATGTTCACATGTTGTCCTGAATTGTGTTTCTCAAACATTCACAATCAGAAACATCAAGTTCATCCTGCTGAACTCTGGACCGCTACCTGTGACTCCCTGACGTTTCGTGTGGCCCTCAGACCGGTGGCGGCCCCTCAGGGGACGGGGGGGACGGGACCAGAGGTTTCGGACTGGACCCTGGTCTCAGTGAGGTACTGAAGAGACAGTAGAGGACACCGGAGACGTGCAACACGGCGCTACCTGGTGGACGTTCCTGGGGTCCTCCAGCCAAGCGGAGTACATCTGCTCCACGTAGTTGGAGCTGGCGCCGTTCAGGTAGGGCTCCGTGGCCCCCGGGGCGCTCAGGGGCCTCGCCGGCTGAGACGTCCTCACCCTCCCCGACGGTCCGGTCCGAGACCAGCTGTGGGCCGCCGGCGCCGCCGTGGCCGGCCGGAGCCTCGCCACCGTAGTCCTGAAACGATGCATGGCTGCAGGTCAGCCACGCCCCCCTCCCCCGTCCCTCCTGTCCTGTCCTGGATCAGGAGACGCTCCTCTGTCCCTCTGGTCCTCTGGTCCTCTGGTCCTCTGGTCCTCTGGTCCTCTGCTGGTTCCAGCTGGGCCTAAATGTAAGCATCGTTCATCAGAAACACTCATTTTCATTGGTACTAGTGAATAAATATTATATAACACAATGTTACTTATTTTTGTTTGAAAAAATTTTAAATAAAATAAAAAGCAACAGTTGCTTTTTTTTTTTTTTTAAGGCTTGTGTCTTTCCCTCTTAGCGTTGTGTTAGACTGCTCTGTTAACCCGCTGAGACGTTTGATGATGGGCCACATCTGGCTGCAACAGCTGCAGATGTGGCGGCCAGTAGGGGGCGCCAGGCCAGTTGAGTTGGGGTGTGAAAGGATTTTTTTTTTTGCAAATTAATAAAAAACACAATTAATTAATTTCTTTATAAGAAAAAAAAACTTACCAGTTTAAAAATCCACAATTTGGAAATTTTCAAGGTCATGAAGTCACGTTTGT
Source organism: Hirundichthys speculiger (assembly GCA_018398805.1). Classification (NCBI taxonomy): domain Eukaryota; kingdom Metazoa; phylum Chordata; class Actinopteri; order Beloniformes; family Exocoetidae; genus Hirundichthys; species Hirundichthys speculiger. The sequence goes on from JAGFBZ010000160.1 coordinate 58,626, forward strand.
TTACCTGAAAGTTTCTGAGTTTGTATAATAAATATTTCTGAGTTGTTGTTCTTTTACTTTGAAACTGAACTGTGTTTTTATTTTTAAAGTTTATAAATTCTGAATTTTCTCTCTAATTTGCAAGTTCATAAATTCAGAAAAATCCTCTTTTTTTTTCTTCTTTTTAATTCCGTGTGTTATAAATGAGGGGCCCCCCAGAAACAGTCTGGCCCCCTAAAAAGGCTAGAACCGCCCCTGTTCAGGTTTACCGGTCAAATAAAATCCATCAGCAGAAGATCCGGAGATGAAGGTTCTGGAAACGAACCTTTAAAGCTGAATTCCAGTCCGGAACCTTCTCTGATCTCCAGGAGGAACCAGCAGCTGTCAGTCACAGAAGTTCAGTCACCTTCAGTCCGTTCACCGCCGCAGCTCGGACCTCCGTCTCCGTCCGGTCCGGTACCGTCTCCGTCGCCGGTTCCGCCGGTTTTTCCTCCTCCGGGTTTGTTGTGAACGGGGAGCGAAGTCGGCAACGTCCGGACGCGCGAGCCGGTCACTGCTGTGCGCTGCGGGCTGATCACTCAGCCGCTGATCGACGTCACCGCCATGTGACGTCACCGCGAGTCGCACCAGAGCTGAACTGAGAGTTCTGGACCGAAACGTTTGTTTTTTCGGTTTTTATCTCAAGTTTTTTTGCTCGTTCAGCTTGAACTTGATAAGAATGAACATAAACAAATAAATAACACAACTGATAAGCTGAAAACGTCACAAAATAAACTTTAACTGGAAAATTTAAAGATGATAACATCCTCTGATCAACTAAAACTTTCTCTAATAAAATACAGTAACTAGTGACGTCAGAGGAGCTCATTTAAAGTCATTCAGATAAACGTTTTAAATGAAGAAGCAAATACGTAATTTAGATTCCAAATGAACAATTCTGTGAAAGAAGCTTGACGTGATGATGATTATTTTCTTTATTAACTTGAACACATCCTGAACAGGTAATTATTTTGTTGCTTGGTGGAGAAATGTGACTTTGGTGTAAGAGCCACTTGTTAATTAATTCATAACCATTGGAGAGTCTGTCACTGTCATGTTTGTGTTGTGTTGGGTTGGGTTGGGTTGAGTTGGGTTGAGTGGTTGGGTTGGGTTGGGTTGAGTTGGTTGAGTTGGGAGTTGGGTTGAGTTGGGTTGGGTTGAGTTGAGTTGGGTTGAGTTGAGTTGAGTTGAGTTGAGTTGGGTTGAGTTGAGTTGGTTGGGTTGGGTTGAGTTGAGTTGGGTTGAGTTGAGTTGAGTTGGGTTGAGTTGGGTTGAGTTGGGTTGGGTTGGGTTGAGTTGAGTTGAGTTGAGTTGGGTTGGGTGGGTTGGTTGGGTTGAGTTGAGTTGAGTTTGGGTTGAGTTGAGTTGGGTTGAGTTGAGTTGGTTGGGTTGGGAGTTGGAGTTGAGTTGGGTTGGGTTGAGCTGAGTTGGGTTGGGTTGGGTTGGGTTGGTTGGGTTGAGTTGTTGAGTTGGGTTGAGTTGAGTTGGGTTGGGTTGAGTTGGGGTTGGGTTGGGTTGAGTTGGGTTTGAGTTGAGTTGGGTTGGGTTGGGTTGTTGGGTTGGGTTGAGTTGGGTGGGTTGAGTTGGTTGGGTTGAGTTGAGTTGGTAGTTGAGTTGAGTTGAGTTGGGTTGAGTTGGGTTGAGTTGAGTTGAGTTGAGTTGGGTTGAGCTGAGTGGGTTGGGTTGGGTTGGGTTGGGTTGGGTTGAGTTTTGGTTGATTGAGTTGAGTTGAGCTGTTTGGGTTGGGTTGGGTGAGTGGGTTGGGTTTGATTGGGTTGGTTGGGTTGAGTTGAGTTGGTTGGGTTGGGTTGGGTTGAGTTGAGTTGGGTTGGGTTGAGTTGGGTTGGGTTGGTTGGTTGAGTTAGTTGAGTTGTGGAGTTGGGTTTGGTTGAGTTGGTTTTTTGGGTTGTGTTTTGGTTGGGTTGGGTTGCGTTGGTTTGGGTTGCGTTGGGTTGGGTTGGAGTTGGTTGGTGGGTGAGTTGGTTTTTGGGTTGGGTTGTTTGGTTGTTGAGTTGTTGGTTGAGTTGGTTTTGTGAGTTGAGTTGAGTTGGGTTGGGTTGAGTTGGGTTGGGTTGGTTGGGTTGGGTTGGTTGGGTTGAGGTTGAGTTGAGTTGAGTTGAGGTTGGTTTTGAGTTGAGGTTGGGTTGGGGTGGGTTGGGTTTGAGTTGGTTGAGTTGAGTTGAGTTGGGTTGGGTTGAGTTGAGTTTGGGTTGGGTTGGGTGGGTTGAGTTGGGTTGGGTTGGTTGGGTTGGGTTGGGTTGAGTTTGAGTTGGGTTGGGTTGAGTTGGGTTGGGTTGGCGAGTTGGCTGAGGTTGGTTGGTTGGCGTTGGTTTGGGTTTTGGGTTTGAGTTTGGGTTGTTGGGTTGGTTGGGTTGAGGTTGGGTTAGTTGGTTGGGTTGGGTTGGAGTTGGGTGGGTTAGTTGCAGTTGGTTGAGTTGGGTGGTTTTGGGTTGCGTTGGGTTGGGTTGGGTTGCGTTGGGTTGGGTTGGTGAGTTGGGTTGGGTGGGTTTTGGGGTTGGGTTGCGTTGGTTGAGTTGGCGTTGGTTGGGTTGGGTTGGGTTTGGGTTGGGTTGGTTGGGTTGGGGAGTTGGTTGAGGTTGGTTGGTTGAGTTGGGTTGGGTTTGGGTTGCGTTGGGTTCGTTGGGTTGGGTGGTTGCGTTGGTTTGAGTTGGGTTGGGTTGGAGTTGAGTTGGGTTGGGTTGGGTTGAGTTGAGTTGGGTTGAGTTGGGTTGAGGGGGGTTGGTTGGGTTGGGTTGGGTTGTGGTTGAGTTGGTTGGGTTGAGTTGGGTTGCGGTTGAGTTGGGTTGGGTTGCAGTTGCGGTTGGGTTGAGTTTGAGTTTGGTTGGGTTGAGTTGGTTGGTTGAGTTGGGTTGGGTTGCGTTGGTTTGGTTGGGTTGGTGGGTTGAGTTGAGTTGAGTTGAGTTGGGAGTTGGGTTGCGTTTGGGTTGGGTTTGGGTTGGGTTGGTTGAGTTGAGTTGGATTGGTTGAGGTTTGAGTTGAGTTGGGTTGAGTTGGGGGTTGAGTTGGGTTGTTGGGTTGCGTTTGGTTGAGTTGAGTTTGGTTGAGTGGGTTGGGTTGAGTTGGGTTGGGTTGAGTTGAGTTGGGTTGGTTGAGTTGGGTTGGTGTGAGTTGGGTTGGTTGAGTTGGTTGGGTTGAGTTGGGTTGCGTTGGGTTGTTGGTTGGGTTGAGTTGAGTTGGTGTTGAGTTGAGTTGAGTTGGTTGAGTTGAGTTGGGTGATGGGTTGGTTGTGAGTTGGTTGAGTTGAGTTGAGTTTGGGTTGGTGCGTTGAGTTGGGGTTGCGTTTCGTTGGGTTGGGTTGGTTGTTGAGTTGAGTTGGTTTGGTTGGTTGGGTTGGTTGTTGGTTGGTTGCGTTGAGTGGTTGAGTTGGTTGAGTTGAGTTGAGTTGAGTTGGGTTGGGTTGGTTGAGTTGGTATGAGTTGAGTTGGGTTGTGTTGGCATGCCTTCTTTGAGTTCTTTGTGTTTTGTGTTTGGTTTCTTTATTGACCTTGTCTTCTGTCACCTTTATTTCCTGTTTTAATTTTCTAGGGACCAAGCAGTCAGCAAGGAGGAGAACAGAAGTTTTGACTGAAAAACTGATTTATTTTTCCCCATAAAATGCCAAACAATATAAACCAAGAACTTAATACCTGGGGTTATAAAAGAGGTCACAATAAAACCATACTGAAATTATTAACAACATAACAGGACACCAACTGAACAAAACTGACTGAACATTTATACTGGCTTGGCCAAACCAAATAACACACAAGGAAAGAAAACTAAATGGACAAGAAGTACAACGAATACAAATAAAAACTAACTAAACCCAAACCCCTCCTCTAACATAACAGCACATAGTTTCGGCCTAATGGGCTTTTTACAGGATTTAACAGTCCTCTGTCCTTGGCCACGCCCTTTCCCTTCACCAGGAAAGACCTTCTCCACCAGCCTGGTAACTCAAAGATTAAAAATAAGGATTAATATAACAGAAAGTGAACTCTAACCCGAAAGTGAAAAATATGTGCACTCTATTTAAACTGTGTAAGGTTGTAGGTAGTGATGATGAGATGAAGCTTCATGTGCACACGACACCACCTACTGGACAGGTGGAGAATCACAGGCAGCTGGATCTCAACCACAGCTGGTTGTGGCTCATTGAATATTAGTGTCTGTCTTTGGGAATGACCTATGAATTACAAAGAATGTATGACCAAATAAATGCTCTACATACATTATCACATATTTGTTTAATAAAATACGTCATGAATATATTCTGTGTGTGTAAAGTTTTTCCCAGTATGGAAGTATCATATAATATAGCAGGCTGTGTAATAATGGTTTTCTGTCTGGAGAATGACATGGGAGAAGATGGGACTGAATATGTTTAGGGGAGATTTGATTCATTTTTGTTTGTCTGCAGCCAGGCCCCTTTCTCTGCTGATGTCTTTCCTTCTTGGCATTGTGTTAACACACCCCTGAATGCTCCAGACTAGCAAACTACCTGCCGCACCTTCTGCTGATCATCATAATTAATGGAAGAAGAAGCCGCTTCGGCAGACGCCAGTAATCTGGATCAACTGGTGACGCCGTCAGGGATTAGCATAAGCACAGCTGGACTCCAGGTGGCGCTCAAGCTCCGCCCCCTTCACACTCCGACTGAGAATGACAGATGAGTAGCTGTTTGACCAGAAGCCGCAGTCTGGCGTACAAAAAGTTGAGTTTCGTAAGATTTTACAACAAAAAATGTTTTGCAATAAGAATGTACAGTTTTGCAAAGTTTTTTAAACAAAAAGTTGGGAATTTTTTCAAAAAGTCACAATTTTATTGTGACTTTTTATGACAAAAAAAATGTGCTTTTTAAAACAAAAAGTTTTCTACAGAAACCTGAAATCAGATCAAATTAGCAGGATTTGGTCTGAATATTGTTACTCATCACTTCAGCATTTCTATTTGTGATTTCTCTAGTGGTCATTAGAGGAACTGCAGCCTCTAGTGGTCGGTGGAGGAACTGCAGCCTCTAGTGGTCGGTGGAGGAACTGCAGGGCCTCGGTGGTGGAGGAACTGGCAGCCTCTAGTGGTCGGTGGAGGAAACTGCAGCCTCTAGTGGCCTCTAGTGGACTGGTCTATTGGACGGAGGAACTGCAGCCTCTAGTGGTCAGTGGAGGAAGTAGTCTAGTGGTGGAGGAACTGCAGCCTCTAGTGGTCGGTAGAGGAACGCAGCCTCTAGAGGTCAGTAGAGGGAACTGCAGCCTCTAGGTCGGTAGAGGAACTGCAGCCTCTAGTGGTGGCTCTAGTGGTCGGTAGAGGAACTGCAGCCTCTAGTGGTCAGTAGAGGAACTGCAGCATCTAGTGGTCATCAGAGGAACTGCAGCTTCTAGTGGTCAGTAGAGGAACTGCAGCATCTAGTGGTCATTAGAGGAACTGCAGCTTCTAGTGGTTGGTAGAGGAACTGCAGCCTCTAGTGGACATTAAAAGAACAGCAGCCTCTAGAGGTCAGTAGAGGAACTGCAGCCTCTAGTGGACATTAAAAGAACTGCAGCCTCTAGTGGTCGGTGGAGGAACTGCAGCCTCTAGTGGTCGGTAGAGGAACCGCAGCCTCTAGAGGTCAGTAGGGGAACTGCAGCCTCTAGCGGTCGGTAGAGGAACCGCAGCCTCTAGAGGTAGAGGAACTAGTGTCAGCCTCTAGCGGTCGGTAGAGGAACTGCAGCCTCTAGTGGTCAGTAGAGGAACTGCAGCCTCTAATGGTCATTAGAGGAAACTGCAGCCTCTAGTGGTCTAGTGGACATTAGAGGAACTGCAGTTTTCTAGTGGTCATTAGAGGAGTTGCAGCCTCTAGTGGTCGGTGGAGGAACCTCTAGTGGCAACCTTCTAGTGGTCGGTGGAGGAACTGCCAACTGGTCTAGAGGAACGTGCAGCCTCTAGTGGTCTAGTGGTTAGAGGAACTGCAGCCTCTAGTGGTCAGTAGAGGAACTGCAGCCCTCTAGTGGTCAGTCATTAGAGGAACTGCAGCCTCTAGTGGTCAGTAGAGGAACTGCAGCCTCTAGTGCAGTCAGTAGAGGTGCAGCCTCTAGTGAGGACTACCGCAGCCTCTAGTGGTCTGCAGCCTCTAGTGGTCGGTAGAGGACATTAGAGGAACTGCAGCCTCTAGTGGTCGGTAGAGGAAACTGCAGCTCTAGTGGTCAGGTAGAGGAAACTGCAGCCTCTAGTAGAGGAACGCAGCCTCTAGACTTAAAGCAACTGCAGCCTCTAATGGTCGGTAAAGCAACTGCAGCCTCTAGCGGTCGGTAGAGGAACTGCAGCCTCTAGTAGAGGTGGCCTCTAGTAGAGGAACTGCAGCCTAGTCTAGGTCGGAACATAGAGCAACTGCAGCCTCTAGTGGTCGGTAGAGGGAACTGCAGCCCTCTAGTGGTCATTAGAGGAACTGCAGCCTCAGTAGAGGTCAGTAGAGGAACTGCAGCCTCTAGTGGTCAGTAGAGGAACTGCAGCCTCTAGTGGTCAGTAGAGGAACTGCAGCCTCTAGAGGTCAGTAGAGGAACTGCAGCCTCTAGTGGCCTCAGTAGAGGAACTGCAGCCTCTAGTGGTCAGTAGAGGAACGCCAGCAGCCTCTAGTGGTCAGTAGAGGAACGCAGCCTCTAGTGGGCGGTTTAGAGAGCAACTGCAGCCTCTAGTGGTCGGTAGAGGAACCGCAGCCTCTTGTGGTCAGTAGAGAGCAGCCTCTAGTGGCAGCCTCTAGTGGTCGGTAGAGGAACTGCAGCCCTCTAGTGGTCAGTAGAGGAACTGCAGTGAGGAACTCTAGTGGACATTAAAGCAACTGCAGCCTCTAATGGTCGGTAGAGCAACTGCAGCCTCTAGCGGTCGGTAGAGGAACTGCAGCCTCTAGAGGTCAGTAGAGGAACTGCAGCCTCTAGTGGACATTAGAGCAACTGCAGCCTCTAGTGGTCGGTAGAGGAACTGCAGCCTCTAGTGGTCGGTAGAGGAACCGCAGCCTCTTGTGGTCAGTAGAGCAAGTGCAGCCTCTAGTGGTCGGTAGAGGAACTGCAGCCTCTAGTGGTCGGTAGAGGAACTGCAGCCTCTAGTGGTCAGTAGAGGAACTGCAGCCTCTAGTGGACATTAAAGCAACTGCAGCCTCTAATGGTCGGTAGAGCAACTGCAGCCTCTAGCGGTCTAGAGTGGTCGGTAGAGGAACTGCAGCCTCTGGACAGTTTCAGTGGTCATTAGAGGAGTTGCAGCCTCTAGTGGTCGGTTAGAGGAACTGCAGCCTCTAGTGGTCATTAGAGGAACTGCAGCCTCTAGTGGTCAGTAGAGCAAGTGCAGCCTCTAGTGATCGGTAGAGGAACTGCAGCCTCTAGTGGTCGGTAGAGGAACTGCAGCCTCTAGTGGTCGGTAGAGGAACTTCAGCCTCTAGTGGTCGGTAGAGGAACTGCAGCCTCTAGTGGTCAGTAGAGGAACTGCAGCCTCTAGTGGTCAGTAGAGGAACTGATGGGAAGTAAAAACGAATACACATGTTGGGAAACAGCTCCAGTTTATTTCCGGCCTTGTAATGGAGGTCAGTGTAGATTTGCTCGTGTTCAGCACCGCCACCTAGTGGTCGTTCCAGGAGCTGCAACTCCTCATCACCTCTGCTCCACCTTCAACTCTGTCATTTTAACATCAATCCAACCTGCTTTGAAACAAAAAGAAAAGTGTCCAGTTTGAACGTTTCTGTCTTTATTTTTGGCTCAGAAACAGTAACGAGTGGTTTTTAAAGGCCGTCACCATCTTTACGACACTATTTATGAATATTAACACAAAAGAAATAAAGCAGCGTTTTTACCAGCAGCTCAGTCTGAGGAACAGAATCAACAAGAACATCCAGTAACCTGGAACATCATGCAAGTAAACACCACCACCATGGGACAGGAAGTACCAGAACAACCAGCGCCACAGGTAATCAGAAGATACTGGAACATCTCAGCATGCTGCACGGTTTCACCGGTGGGTCACGGCGGTTCGGGGGGGGGGGTCAGATACACTCCAGAGGAGGAGGGGTCAAAACAACAACGAGTCACAAAAAAAAAAACATAATTAAATATATATATATGTATGCGCCTGCTCGGTTCTGGTTCTGGGCGGCCCGTAGTCGTGCAGAGGAGGAACATCCACGGGGAATATCGAGGAGACGGGTCGGACTCATGCTCGCCGTAGAAAAGAGGAGGGGCGGGGCTTCAAAAACTGTGGATAAATACGCTGTACAGTCCAGGAGCACAACCACGGACGGCAGCAGGGCGAGAGGGCGGCAGGTGCAGAGGGAGGAGGCCCCAACAGGTGTCGTCCAGGTACGCAGGGCCCCCCTGCAGGGCTGGGGGCGGGGCCACGGGCCCAGAGAGAGCGGCGGCGTCTGCTGTGGTTGGAGAGAGAGAGAGAGAGAGAGAGAGGAGGGCGAGGTGGGTGTGCAGGGCTGCAGGAGGACCGCCGCTGTCCCAGAATCCTTAGCGCCGCCCTCCATCCACCTGCTCCTCTCTGACTCCTGCTCGCTCCGCTTCAGATCTGCCACGCCTCCTCACGACACCTGAACACGGAGACAAAGCAGAACACGGATCATTGATCAGCTGATCACCGTCACTGATCAGCTGATCACCGTCATTGATGAATCCATGAAGTTCAGTGAAAGCAGCAGGACCACCAGAGACCCACTGAAGCACGGTGGTGGAGGGATCATGATCTGGACTCGTCCCAGTCACTGAGTGGACCAGAATGTTCTGGAGACGACTGAGTCCACCTGGCAGCTGCAGACTGGCTGAATCTGGGTCATGTGACCCAGGAATGATGTCATCACCTGAGCTCCGCCCTCCCAGACAGTCTGAGGTTCTTCTGATAATACACTTCTGAATAATTAATTATTTTAGAAACGTCTTCAATTAATTTATAAATTTGGGACTTTTAACTTTTTGTGAGTTGCTCTTTTTTAATTTCTTGGAAATTTGGGATTTTTTCTTAAATCCTCAGTTTCTATTTTTGTTATAAATAGGTGAATTTAAAAAGTCCTGATTTCTGTGTTTTCTTCTGGAAATTTACAAGTTTCTAAAATTACAATCTCTGGGTGTTTTCTTTGTTTTTTCTTGTTTGCGAGTTTATAAAGTCGTGATTTCTCTTTTTAGGGGGAATTTTAAATTTAAAAGTTAATTTTTTGTTTCAAAATTCATTAATTCATTATTCATTCATTCATTCATTCATTCTGCTCGGTACCAAGTGCTGATTTCGCCTGATGTGTTTCCATTGCTGTTAATAAATACCAACTCCGAGCACGTCAATGTACGAGCCTAATAATAACGTTAGGCTAACTGGCCAATAATAATAACGTTAGGCTACCTGGTCCCTGATAATAACGTTAGGCTACCTGGCCCCTAATAATAACGTTAGGCTACCTGGCCCCTAATAATAACGTTAGGCTCGTCCCTAATAATAGGCTCCTGGCCCCTAATAATAACGTTAGGCTACCTGGTCCCTAATAATAACGTTAGGCTACCTGGCCCTAATAATAACGTTAGGCTACCTGGTCCCTGATATAACGTTAGGCTAACCTGGCTCCTAATAATAACGTTAGGCTACCTGGTCCCTAATAATAACGTTAGGCTACCTGGCCCCTAATAATAACGTTAGGCTACCTGGTCCCTGATAATAACGTTAGGCTACCTGGCCCCTAATAATAACGTTAGGCTACCTGGCCCCTAATAATAACGTTAGGCTACCTGGTCCCTGATAATAACGTTAGGCTACCTGGCCCCTAATAATAACGTTAGGCTACCTGGCCCTAATAATAACGTTAGGCTACCTGGCCCTAATAATACGTTAGGCCCGATAATACTAGGCTACCTGGCCCCTAATAATAACGTTAGGCTACCTGGTCCCTAATAATAACGTTAGGCTAACTGGCCCTAATAACGTTAGGCTACCTGGCCCCTAATAATAACGTTAGGCTACCTGGCCCCTAATAATAACGTTAGGCTACCTGGCCCTAATAATAACGTTAGGCTACCTGGCCCTAATAATAGCTACCCCCTAATAATACGTTAGGCTACCTGGCCCCTAATAATAACGTTAGGCTACCTGGTCCCTAATAATAACGTTAGGCTACCTGGCCCCTAATAATAACGTTAGGCTACCTGGTCCCTAATAATAACGTTAGGCTACCTGGCCCCTAATAATAACGTTAGGCTACCTGGCCCCTAATAATAACGTTAGGCTACCCTGGCCCTATAATAACGTTAGGCTACCTGGCCCCTAATAATAACTTAGGCTACCTGGTCCCTAATAATAACGTTAGGCTACCTGGCCCTAATAATACGTTAGGCTACCTGGCCCCTAATAATAACGTTAGGCTACCTGGCCCCTAATAATAACGTTAGGCTACCTGGCCCCTAATAATAACCGTTAGGCTACCTGGCCCCTAATAATAGGCTACGTTAGGCTACCTGGCCCCTAATAATAACGTTAGGCTACCCTGGCCCCTAATAATAACGTTAGGCTAGCTACCTGGCCCTAATAATAACGTTAGGCTACCTGGCCCCTAATAATAACGTTAGGCTACCTGGCCCCTAATAATAACGTTAGGCTACCTGGTCCCTAATAATAACGTTAGGCTACCTGGCCCTAATAATAACGTTAGGCTACCTGGCCCTAATAATAACGTTAGGCTACCTGGCCCTAATAATAACGTTAGGCTACCTGGCCCCTAATAATAACGTTTACCTGGCCCCTAATAATACCTGGCCCCTAATAATAACGTTAGGCTATACCTGGCCCCTAATAATACGTTAGGCTACCTGGCCCCTAATAATAACGTTAGGCTACCTGGCCCCTAATAATAACGTTAGGCTACCTGGCCCCTAATAATATAACGTTAGGCTACCTGGTCCCTAATAATAACGTTTAGGCTACCTGGCCCCTAATAATAACGTTAGGCTACCTGGCCCCTAATAATAACGTTAGGCTACCTGGCCCTAATAATAACGTTAGGCTACCTGGTCCCTAATAATAACGTTAGGCTACCTGGCCCCTAATAATAACGTTAGGCTACCTGGCCCCTAATAATAACGTTAGGCTACCTGGTCCCTAATAATAACGTTAGGCTACCTGGCCCCTAATAATAACGTTAGGCTACCTGGCCCCTAATAATAACGTTAGGCTACCTGGTCCCTAATAATAACGTTAGGCTACCTGGCCCCTAATAATAACGTTAGGCTACCTGGCCCCTGATAATAACGTTAGGCTACCTGGCCCTAATAATTAACTTAGGCTACCTGGTCCCTAATAATAACGTTAGGCTACCTGGCCCCTAATAATAACGTTAGGCTACCTGGTCCCTAATAATAACGTTAGGCTACCTGGCCCCTAATAATAACGTTAGGCTACCTGGTCCCTAATAATAACGTTAGGCTACCTGGCCCCTAATAATAACGTTAGGCTACCTGGTCCCTAATAATAATAACGTTAGGCTACCTGGCCCCTAATAATAACGTTAGGCTACCTGGTCCCTGATAATAACGTTAGGCTATACCTGGCCCCTAATAAACGTTAGGCCTACCTGGCCCCTAATAATAACGTTAGGCTACCTGGCCCCTAATAATAACGTTAGGCTACCTGGTCCCCCTAATAATAACGTTAGGCTACCTGGACCCTAATAATAACGTTAGGCTACCTGGACCCCTAATAATAACGTTAGGCTACCTGGCCCCTAATAATAACGTTAGGCTACCTGGTCCCTGATAATAACGTTAGGCTACCTGGCCCCTAATAATAACGTTAGGCTACCTGGACCCTAATAATAACGTTAGGCTACCTGGTCCCTAATAACAACGTTAGGCTACCTGGCCCCTGATAACAATGTTAGGCTACCTGGCCCCTAATAATAATGTTAGGCTACCTGGCCCCTAATAATAACGTTAGGCTACCTGGCCCCTAATAATAACGTTAGGCTACCTGGTCCCTAATAATAACGTTAGGCTACCTGGCCCCTAATAATAACGTTAGGCTACCTGGCCCTAATAATAAGTTAGGCTACCTGGCCCTACTAATAAAGTAGGCTACCTGGCCCCTAATAATACGTTAGGCTACCTGGCCCCTAATAATAACGTTAGGCTACCTGGCCCCTAATAATAACGTTAGGCTACCTGGCCCCTAATAATAACGTTAGGCTACCTGGCCCCTAATAATAACGTTAGGCTACCTGGTCCCTAATAATAAACGTTAGGCTACCTGGTCCCTAATAATAACGTTAGGCTACCTGGCCCCTAATAATAACGTTAGGCTACCTGGCCCCTAATAATAACGTTAGGCTACCTGGCCCCTAATAAAACGTTAGGCTACCTGGCCCCCTAATAATAACGTTAGGCTACCTGGCCCCTAATAATAACGTTAGGCTACCTGGCCCCTAATAATAACGTTAGGCTACCTGGTCCCTAATAATAACGTTAGGCTACCTGGCCCCTAATAATAACGTTAGGCTACCTGGCCCCTAATAATAACGTTAGGCTACCTGGCCCCTAATAATAACGTTAGGCTACCTGGCCCTAATATAAACGTTAGGCTACCTGGCCCTAATAAAACGTTAGGCTACCTGGCCCCCTAATAATAACGTTAGGCTACCTGGCCCCTAATAATAACGTTAGGCTACCTGGCCCCTAATAATAACGTTAGGCTACCTGGTCCCTAATAATAACGTTAGGCTACCTGGCCCCTAATAATAACGTTAGGCTACCTGGCCCCTAATAATAACGTTAGGCTACTTGGCTCCGCCCTTGGTTCTCACCTCAGCCCTGCAGCGGTGCAGCAGGAGCTCCGGAGCAGTGGAAGTGGACGTTCTGCCACCGGCTGTCCCGGCGGTGCCACACCCTCGTCTCCTCTGATTGGCTGGAGCGGGGGCGTCCCTGTCCGTCCACGAACTGCGTCAGGCGGATGTAGGCGATGCAGGCGGCGTCGTCTCCGATCATGTGGACGTGAGGGTTGAGGATGGTGGTGTGGATGGGTTTGCTGTTCTTGGAGAGAACTGAGGGGAGAGGAGGAGCTCGTTAGAAAGCAGTCAATCGTCTGAAGGGTTAGGGTTAGGGGTTAGGGTTAGGGGGTTAGGGTTCGGGTTAGGGTTCGGGTTAGGGTTAGGGGGTTATCCTAACCCAAACCCTAACTGAACGGCAGTGAGAGCAGAAACCGCCGCCTTACGATTGTCGAAGTAAAATCTGTGGAAGTCCATTCCCTCCACCAGGTTTCCCAGCCCCTCGGGCTCAAACGAGGTCAGACCCGGGTCGCAGATCTTCCTGCAGGGACATGAAGCTCAGAGTCAGAAAATGTCATATTTTGATAGATTAAAATAAATAGTAGATTAAATTCTTTAATCGCGATTAATCGAAAGATTTTCATAGTTTACTCGCGAATAATCACGATTAATCGCACAAATCTTTTTTTTTTTAATGTTACGTTTATCCATTCATCCATCCATCATCTATACCCATTCTGTCCTATATAGGGTCACGGGGATGTGCTTTTTTTTTTTTAAGCCTTTATTTTGAAAACAGGAAGTCCACCAATGCTGCCGTACGTTTTGGGGTCTTATTTCATCAGCTTCTTAGTGTATTTTGTCGGAGCTGCTGCTTGACTGCAGTAATTTGCTGATGGTTCCTAAACTCCACGGTAGCAGGTAGTCAGAAGGACATTCAGCGCATTAGTAACGTTACTAACGCGTTAGTAACGCATTATTCATGTGTTACTAACGCATTAGTAGCGCATTACTAACGCATTATTAATGTGCTACTAATGCTGTATTAATGCGTTAATAACGCGTTAGTAACACGTTACTAATGCGTTAGTAACGTGTTACTAATGCGTTAGTAACACGTTAGTAATGCGTTAGTAACGTGTTATTAACGTGTTTCTAACGCGGCATTACTAATGCGTTAATAACATGTTACTAACGCGTTAGTAATGTTACCAATGCGTTATTAATGCATTACTAACGCATTAGTAACACGTTAGTAACGCATTAGTAACGTGTTACTAACGTGTTAGTAACACATTATTAATGCATTAGTAATGCATTAATAACACGTTACTAATGCGTTAGTAATGTTACTAACACGTCTCCAGCTGCTGAAGAGGTCTTTCTGGTTTGATGATGCTCCAGATGTTCTCTCCGGGTGACAGACCTGGGCTGCAGGTCCAGTTCAGCTCCTGGACTCTTCTCTGGTGAAGCCAGATGTTGTAACAGCTGCAGCATGTGGTTCAGCATCGTCCTGCTGAGATCCACCAGACCTTCTCTGAACCAGACGTCTGGAGGGGACCAGATGTTCCTCTGAGACCTTTATAGACCTTCCAGCCTTCAGAGATCCTTCCAGAACATCCCAGCTGTCCAGACCGTCTGGACTTCTCTTCAGGAGGACACGGCGTCCCTGATCTCCAACCAGAACATCAGATCTGGTCTGGTCTGACCAGAGAACACGTTCCCTCTGTGAAACAGTCCATTTCAGCTGCTTCCATCAGTGTGGACACATTAACCCCCCCCCCCCAGCATTATTCTTAATTATAGGGTAAGTAGAGAGACGGGAGAGCGGATGAAACAATGTCTGTAATTACTCTTTAATCTTTTAATACAACACATTTATACGTCAATCAGATTAATGGTTCTTGGTGGATGATGGGAGCTTTGATGTCCACTTTACGGCCTGAACCTGCACGTTCACCAGCTGCCGGGGGGGGGGGGGTGGGGGTGGGGGGGGGGGTGAGGAATGAAAGACTCACGCGTAGGCTTCAAAGTCTCCGTTGTTGACGGCCTCGATGAGCTGCTCCGTGATCTTGATGATCTCCTGCTTCCGAGCTGAGGAGAAAACACAGAAGAGAGGAGCGGGTTAGAAACCGGCGGGCGTTAGGACCCAGCGCCGCCCCGGGTTAGTTAGGGTTAGTCTCTCGCCCGGCTCGGGTCCTCCGGGTCCTCCGGGTCCTTCGGGTCAGCGGCCGCGGGTCAGGACCTACGTACCCCCCATGGTGGATCTAGACGCCGGGCCCCCCTCCACCTCCGCCCATCGTCCGTCGTTTCTCCCGCTAACGCGCGAGGCCGCTGGAGCTCATCTGTTCCCGCCGGAGGAGCTTTACTGTCCTGCTGCTGCCGCTTCCTCTCCGGTCTGAGAGGAGGCTTAACTCTGGGACTGACTCGCTCCCTCCCTCCTTCCCTCGCTCCCTCCCTCCTTCCCTCCTCTGTGTTTGCTTCTGGATTTTACTTTATTAAAAAATGCCAGTTCAAAAGCACTGATTAATATCCCTTCACTTATTTATTTTGATTTTTTTCCCCTTTTTAAAATGCTTTTTTTTCTTCCTATTCATTATTAATATGATTATTATGTTATATTTTACTTTATTATATTCCTCATTGGGATGCATGATAACTGTGTTTTAAAACTGATACCGATAACCGATAACACACACATATACCTAAGATCATTACATCAATACTATGAACAAAATAAAAAATAGTTTGGACTCTTTAAATGAACAGATATTTATTTTTCCAATGAAAAACTATTATCAAGCCTCTCAAACATTTTCTTAAATCTATCAAACAAACCTATTTGATATCTCACATTAACTTAAATAAGGTTCATTACTGACTGATATAAAAATAAAGGCTCCTTGAACTGATGGAAATACATGCATCAGAATTACTAACTGAAAAAGATTAACATTTAAAGGATTTTGGCTTGTGGTTCCATTTAAATTAATACCTTTAATTAAAGTAAATGAGGTTCAGGGATTTTTTTGTTTTGTTTTTTTATCTCATGGAAACTTTAGATGACAGGAATGAGGGGGAGGGGAGACTGCTGCTGGCTTGCGCACGTTAGCATTAGCTTCCGTTAGCTCACGTTAGCGTGATTTCAAAACTCCATGGAAGTGATTGTTATGTTGTAGGTGGCTGATCAGGTTTTACGTATTAAAGCTTGTGCTTCCCTCCTCGTAGAATTCACTCGGAGGATTCGTCACAAATAACCACCAAACTATCTTCTTCTGAAACTTTAACGAAGTTCCACGCTGCCATGTTTGTTGTGATCAGCGCTGTGCTGCAGGCTGCATTCAAGGTGTAACGTAAATTCCTTCGTTCCCTCGTTTGCTAGTCGTTCTTTCAGCCTTTTCTATTTTTTCTTTTTTTATGTGTAACATGAGGGAAAATACTGCGAATATCAATTCAAGTCAGCAACTACTAAAATTATGACCGAGTTAACGAGTTGTTTTCTGGCATGAGGGGGTATTCTTGATTTTCCTGATTGAGTAATCGTTTTTCTGATTTTGCCGACGTTATTTGAACATAACCTCCCTGGAACCTCCTCAGAACTCTTCTGGTTCTTTATTCCTGCTTCTACAAATCTGAGCAAAAAGGTTAAATATCACAGCGTAATATTCAAATTAATTTCATTTCATTTCATTCAAGTTAAGTTAATTTTTACACAAATTTAATTTATTCATTAAAAAAAACTGATTTAATTTATATAATTAAAGAATGTCACAGGTTTTTTTAAATCAAATTTAATTACATTTAATTCATTTAATCTAATTAATTTTTTAAATAAAATTAATTTAATGTAATTAATTAGTTTAATTAATTAATTTCAAAAACTTATTTCATTTAATTCAATTTTTAAACCAATTTAATGTAATTTTTCGGCACTAGTGGCCTTTATTGACAGTGAAGACAGACAGGAGGGGGGACAGAGGGACAACAGGGAGGACGTCCAGCTGAGGGTCACACAGGCTGGGAGTCGAACCCGTGACCGCTGCGTGGAGGACTGTAGCTTCTGTACCTGAACCACTGCACCACCGGGCGGCCCAATTTAATTAAATTTAATTAATTTTTGAACTAATTTAATTTCATTCATTTTAAAAAGTAACATTTGATTGAATTGAATTTAATCTGCGTCGTAACCAGAATGTCTCCGACGGCAGTAAAGAGTCGATGCTAACGTACCTTTCACGTCTTCGTCCTCGACGGTCGTGTTGCTGCTGTCAGATGATTCCTGAAAAAATCACACAAAGAAACTTGATCTTCATCAAAGATTTTAAAAATAAAAGTCCTTAAAAACACTCAGATATGAACCACAGAAGCATGCAAACGCTGTAGTCCTGCAGCTGATCTGGTCTCAGTGAGGACGGACTCTGAGACTCTGAGACTCTGAGACTCTGAGGACGGTTCATCCGGTCCACCGGTCCTCCGTCCATCTGGACCATCTGAACCATCTGAGCAGAGACGGGCCGGACCTCACAGAACCACAGGAACACCGCCGCCATGCACCAAACACAAGGAGACCAACGGGACAGAAACACCGATGGAGGAGAGGACGAGGGATGGAGGGATGGAGGGATGGAGGGATGGAGGGATGGAGGGAGGAGAGGAGGATGTACCTTGATCCCATCTACTGGATTATGGATGACTGTAGTCTGAGGCTCCTGGAGGAAGGTGGAGAAAGAGGAGAAAAGAGAACCGATGGTAAAAAAAAAGAAAAAAAAAAAGAGGGGTGTTTCATGACGGCAAAATGAGAGTCTGAGAGAGGAGGATGAGAAAAGGAGGAGAAGGTTCTGGACAGCGGGACAGAGGTCAGAGTTCACGGTGAAGGACGCCGTCCTTCAGAGTTTCACATCAAACCGCAGTGAGGTCAGCGGTTAGAAACCTGCTCTTGATGTCTTGCTCATGTGGGTAACGATGAAATGCATTATGGGAGATGCAGTTTATCATCAATATGCGCTTTAAAGCGGCGTAAGCTTATTTTAAGTCTTAAAATGTTGGTTTAAAATTTAAGCCAATGACGCACAAACTCTCGAGGGCCACACACGATGACGTGGCGGGCCACATTTGGCCCGCGGGCCTCGTGTTTGACACATGTGTGATCTGCGTTTTACATAAAAAAAGACGAGGCGCTAATACTTTTGGACACTCTATTTTCATACATTTCTGTCTATAATGTAATAAAATCCCATCAGACACTTTCATCCCCCGTAAACACACATTCACTGTCCACATACGCTGAAGAAGTTAGTCCTCATTAAAGGCACCATATGAAGAATTTCAGACTGACCCAATACGCTTATTTCAGCCCTGTTTTCATAGTTTTTAAAGTATAAGTCTGAACTGCTTCAGTTTGAAACGTTTTATGAAGTCGTCTTGCTTTTATCCATCAATGAAAAAAATGCTTATAAATAGTGAAAACGGTTACTTAATTTGCATAAATCCTTCACCAGGTATAGAATAAAAGAATATCTTCCCAGAAGTCTCTGGGGTCATCCAGTTGTCTTCTGGGCCTTTGTGTCGTTTCTGGTCCTGGATCCGCTCCTGTCTGGTACCGTTCTGATGGTCGGGTCGTGACCTCTGACCTTAACTGAGGCCTGCAGGGCTTCAGATGTTCCGGGTTCTTCCGGGACCTCCTGGATGAGTCGCTGATGCTCCGGCGGTGATGTCGGTGGACCAGCCGGTCCTGGGAAGGTCCACTTTACCTGGCTGATGGATGTCAGCGACCTGTTTCTCACCTGTTCTTGAACTTCTTCGGGTCGGACCAGGACGAGCTGCTGTTGGAGATCTTTTCAGGTTCTGCTTCGGTGGTTTCTGGACTCTACGGGTCCGGATGTGATGCTGAACCGTTACTTCACGGACCTTCAGGGAAGGTGACTTTCACCAGGATGGTCCATCACCTTCATAAATGAAATCAACCTGCTTCTTCATTTATTCAGGTGATCTTCACGTTCTGCTCAGCTCGGAGAACCTGACTGGATCCAGATGTTCCTCCAGGTGTCTTTAAATATAAGATGTGTTTTCTACGTCTAAGCGTGAATAAAAACACATACAAATAAAAACAACACTGGTTCCTGATCAAAGATCTATTTCAAGAACAAGCCCCGCCCTCCCACGCTCACTCAGACCCCGCCCCCCCCAGCGGACAGACAGACAGACGGACACAGAGCTGCGTACCAGAGCAGCCGAGGGGGCGGTTCCTTTGGGGCTGGTGACGGTGCTGGTTCTGCTGCTGTTCTGCGGCTGAGAGGAAACACAGGAAGGTGGCGTTAGCGCTCAGAGGACACGGAGGACGCTGGCGCCACCTGCTGGCGCTGCGAGGGACAGAACCAGAACAGCTGGCAGATGTGAAGGGAGACAGAAGACAGGGAGAGACGCGTCNTAGGCTACCTGGTCCCTAATAATAACGTTAGCTACCTGGTCCCTAATAATAAAGTTAGGCTACCTGGCCCCTAATAATAAACGTTAGGAACCTACCTGTCCCTAATAATAACGTTAGGCTACCTGTCCCTAATAATACGTTAGGCCTAAACCTGGGCCCCTAATAATAAACGTTAGGCTACCTGGTCCCTAATAATAACGTTAGGCTACCTGGCCCTAATAATAACGTTAGGCACCCTGGCCCCTAATAATAACGTTAGGCTACCTGGCCCCTATAAACGTTAGGCTACGTCTGGCCCTAATATAACGTAGGCCTGGTCCCTATAATAACGTTAGGCTACCTGGGCCCCTAATAATAACGTTAGGCTACCTGGTCTACCCCCCTAATAATAATAACGTTAGGCTAACCTGGTCCCTAATAATAACGTTAGGCTACCTGGCCCCTAATAATAACGTTAGGCCTCCTGGCCCCTAATAATAACGTTAGGCTACCTGGTCCCTAAGTTCTACCTAATAATACGTTAGGCTACCTGGCCCCTAGTTAGGCTACCTGGCCTCCCTAATAATAACCTGGTCCCTAGGCTACCTGGTCCCTAATAATAACGTTAGGCTACCTGGTCCCCTAATAATAAACGTTAGGCTACCTGGCCCCTAATAATAATAAAGTTAGGCTACCTGGCCTCCCCTGGTATAATACGTTAGGCAAACCTGGTCCCTAATAATAACGTTAGGCTACCTGGCCCCTAATAATAAGTTAGGCTAATAACCTTGTCCCTAATAATAACGTCCCTAATAATAACGTTAGGCTACCTGGTCCCTAATAATAACGTTAGGCTACCTGGTCCCTATATATTAAACGTTAGGCCCCTAATAATAACTTTAGGCTAACCTGGTCCCTAATAATAACGTATAGGCTACCTGGCCCCTAATAATAACGTTTAGGCTACCTGGCCCCACTAAGGCTCCGCCCTTCGTTCTCACCTCAGCCCTGCAGCGGTGCAGCAGGAGCTCCGGAGCAGTGGAAGTGGACGTTCTGCCACCGGCTGTCCCGGCGGTGCCACACCCTCGTCTCCTCTGATTGGCTGGAGCGGGGGCGTCCCTGTCCGTCCACGAACTGCGTCAGGCGGATGTAGGCGATGCAGGCGGCGTCGTCTCCGATCATGTGGACGTGAGGGTTGAGGATGGTGGTGTGGATGGGTTTGCTGTTCTTGGAGAGAACTGAGGGGAGAGGAGGAGCTCGTTAGGAAGCAGTCAACCGTCTGAAGGGTTAATTAGGGGTTAGGGTTAGGGTTAGTTAGGGGTTAGGGTTAGGGGGTTAGGGTCGGTTAACCCTAACCCCTAACCCTAACTGAACGGCAGTGAGAGCAGAAACCGCCGTCTTACGATTGTCGAAGTAAAATCTGTGGAAGTCCATTCCCTCCACCAGGTTTCCCAGCCCCTCGGGCTCAAACGAGGTCAGACCCGGGTCGCAGATCTTCCTGCAGGGACATGAAAATCAGAGTCAGAAAATATCATATTTTAATCGCGATTAATCGAAAGATTTTCATAGTTTACTCGCGATTAATCGCGATTAATCGCACAAATCATTTTTTTAATGTTCTGTTTATCCATCCATCCATCATCTATACCCATTCTGTCCTATACAGGGTCACGGGGATCTGCTTTTTTTTTTTTTAAGCCTTTATTTTGAAAACAGGTAGTCCACCAATGCTGCCGTACTTTTTGGGGGCTTAATTCATCAGCTTCTTAGTGTATTTTGTCGGAGCTGCTGCTTGACTGCAGTAATTTGCTGATGGTCCCTAAACTCCACGGCAGCAGGTAGTCAGAAGGACATTCAGCGCGTTAGTAACGTTACTAACACGTTAGTAACGCATTATTCATTCGTTACTAACGCATTAGTAGCGCATTAGTAGCACGTTACTAACGCATTATCAATGTGCTACTAATGCGGTATTAATGCGTTAATAACGCGTTAGTAACACGTTACTAATGCGTTAGTAACGTGTTACTAATGCGTTAGTAACACGTTAGTAATGTGTTAGTAACGTGTTATTAATGTGTTTCTAACGTGTTAGTAACGTATTAATAATGCATTACTAACGCATCAATAATATTTTACTAACGCGTTAGTAATGTTACCAACTCGTTATTAATGCATTACTAATGCATTAGTAACACGTTAGTAACGCGTTAATAACATGTTACTAACGCGTTAGTAATTTTACCAATGCGTTATTAATGTATTACTAATGCATTTGTAAAGCGTTACTAACATGTTACTAATGCATTAATAACGCATTAATAATGCCTTAATAACGCATTAATAACACGTTACAAACGCGTTAGTAATGTTACTAACACATCTCCAGCTGCTGAAGAGGTCTTTCTGGTTTGATGATGCTCCAGATGTTCTCTCCGGGTGACAGATCTTGACTGCAGGTCCAGTTCAGCTCCTGGACTCTTCTCTGGTGAAGCCAGATGTTGTAACAGCTGCAGCATGTGGTTCAGCATCGTCCTGCTGAGATCCACCAGACCTTCTCTGAACCAGACGTCTGGAGGGGACCAGATGTTCCTCTGAGACCTTTATAGACCTTCCAGCCTTCAGAGATCCTTCCAGAACATCCCAGCTGTCCAGACCATCTGGACTTCTCTTCAGGAGGACACGGCGTCCCTGATCTCCAACCAGAACATCAGATCTGGACTGGTCTGACCAGAGAACACGTTCCCTCTGTGAAACAGTCCACAGTCCATTTCAGCTGCTTCCATCAGTGTGGACACATTAACCCCCCCCCCCCCCCCCGCATTATTCTTAATTATAGGGTAAGTAGAGAGACGGGAGAGCGGATGAAACAATGTCTGTAATTACTCTTTAATCTTTTAATACAACACATTTATACGTCAATCAGATTAATGGTTCTTGGTGGATGATGGGAGCTTTGATGTCCACTTTACGGCCTGAACCTGCACGTTCACCAGCTGCCGGGGGGGGGGGGGGGGGGGGGGGGGGGGGGGTGAGGAATGAAAGACTCACGCGTAGGCTTCAAAGTCTCCGTTGTTGACGGCCTCGATGAGCTGCTCCGTGATCTTGATGATCTCCTGCTTCCGAGCTGAGGAGAAAACACAGAAGAGAGGAGCGGGTTAGAAACCGGCGGGCGTTAGGACCCAGCGCCGCCGCGGGTTAGTTAGGGTTAGTCGCTCGCCCGGCTCGGGTCCTCCGGGTCAGCGGCCGCGGGTCAGGACCTACGTACCCCCCATGGTGGATCTAGACGCCGGGCCCCCCTCCACCTCCGCCCATCGTCCGTCGCTACTCCCGCTAACGCGCGAGGCCGCTGGAGCTCATCTGTTCCCGCCGGAGGAGCTTTACTGTCCTGCTGCTGCCGCTTCCTCTCCGGTCTGAGAGGAGGCTTAACTCTGGGACTGACTCGCTCCCTCCCTCCTTCCCTCGCTCCCTCCCTCCTTCCTTCCTCTGTGTTTGCTTCTGGATTTTACTTTATTAAAAGATGCCAGTTCAAAAGCACTGATTAATATCCCTTCACTTATTTATTTTGATTTTTTTTCTCCCTTTTTAAAATGCTTTTTATTCTTCATATTTATTATTAATATGATTATTATGTTATATTTTACTTTATTATAATCCTCATAGGGATGCACGGTAACTGTTTTTTAAACCGATACCGATAACCGATAACACGCACATATACCTAAGATCATTACATCAATACTATGAACAAAATAAAAAATAGTTTGGACTCTTTAAATGAACAGATATTTATTTTTTCCAATGAAAAACTATTATCAAGCCTCTCAAACATTTTCTTAAATCTATCAAACAAACCTATTTGATATCTCACATTAACTTAAATAAGGTTCATTACTGACTGATATAAAAATAAAGGCTCCTTGAACTGATGGAAATACATGCATCAGAATTACTAACTGAAAAAGATTAACATTTAAAGGATTTTGGCTTGTGGTTCCATTTAAATTAATACCTTTAATTAAAGTAAATGAGGTTCAGGGATTTTTTTTTGTTTTGTTTTTTTTATCTCATGGGAAACTTTAGATGACAGGAATGAGGGGGAGGGAGACTGCTGCTGCTGGCTTGCGCACGTTAGCATTAGCTTCCGTTAGCTCACGTTAGCGTGATTTCAAAACTCCATGGAAGTGATTGTTATGTTGTAGGTGGCTGATCAGGTTTTACGTATTAAAGCTTGTGCTTCCCTCCTCGTAGAATTCACTCGGAGGATTCGTCACAAATAACCACCAAACTATCTTCTTCTGAAACTTTAAAAAACGAAGTTCCACGCCTGCCATGTTTGTTGTGATCAGCGCTGTGCTGCAGGCTGCATTCAAGGTGTAACGTAAATTCCTTCGTTCGTTCCCTCGTTTGCTAGTCGTTCTTTCAGCCTTTTCTATTTTTTTTTTTTTTATGTGTAACATGTGGGGAAAATACTGCGAATATCAATTCAAGTCAGCAACTACTAAAATTATGACCGAGTTAACGAGTTGTTTTCTGGCATGAGGGGGTTTTCTTGATTTTCCTGATTGAGTAAATCGTTTTTTCTGATTTTGCCGACGTTATTTGAACATAACCTCCCTGGAACCTCCTCAGAACTCTTCTGGTTCTTTATTATTCCTGCTTCTACAAATCTGAGCAAAAAGGTTAAATATCACAGCGTAATATTCAAATTAATTTCATTTCATTTCATTCAAGTTAAGTTAATTTTTACACAAATTAAATTTATTCATTAAAAAAACTGATTTAATTTATATAATTAAAGAATGTCACAGGTTTTTTAATCAAATTTAATTAAATTTAATTCATAATTTTTAAATAAAATTAATTTAATGTAATTAATTAGTTTAATTAATTAATTTCAAAAACTTATTTCATTTAATTCAATTTTTAAACCAATTTAATGTAATTTTTCGGCACTAGTGGCCTTTATTGACAGTGAAGACAGACAGGAGGGGGGACAGAGGGACAACAGGGAGGACGTCCAGCTGAGGGTCACACAGGCTGGGAATCGAACCCGTGACCGCTGCGTGGAGGACTGTAGCTTCTGTACCTGAACCACTGCACACACCGGGCGGCCCAGTTTAATTAAATTTAATTACATTTTTGAACTAATTGAATTTCATTCATTTTAAAAAGTAATATTTGATTGAATTGAATTTAATCTGCGTCGTAACCAGAATGTCTCCGGCGGCAGTAAAGAGTCGATGCTAACGTACCTTTCACGTCTTCGTCCTCGACGGTCGTGTTGCTGCTGTCAGATGATTCCTGAAAAAATCACAACAAAGAAAACTTGATCTTCATCAAAGATTTTTAAAAAATAAAGTCCTTAAAAACACTCAGATATGAACCACAGAAGCATGCAAACGCTGTAGTCCTGCAGCTGATCTGGTCTCAGTGAGGACGGACTCTGAGACTCTGAGACTCTGAGACTCTGAGACTCTGAGACTCTGAGACTCTGAGACTCTGAGGACGGTTCATCCCGTCCACCGGTCCTCCGTCCATCTGGACCATCTGGAACCATCTGAGCAGAGACGGGCCGGACCTCACAGAACCACAGGAACACCAAACCGCCGCCATGCACCAAACACAAGGAGACCAACGGGACAGAAACACCGATGGAGGAGAGGACGAGGGATGGAGGGATGGAGGGATGGAGGGATGGAGGGATGGAGGGATGGAGGGATGAGGGAGGAGAGGAGGATGTACCTTGGTCCCATCTACTGGATTATGGATGACTGTAGTCTGAGGCTCCTGGAGGAAGGTGGAGAAAGAGGAGAAAAGAGAACCGATGGTAAAAAAAAAAAAAAAAAAAGAGGGGTGTTTCATGACGGCAAAATGAGAGTCTGAGAGAGGAGGATGAGAAAAGGAGGAGAAGGTTCTGGACAGCGGGACAGAGGTCAGAGTTCACGGTGAAGGACGCCGTCCTTCAGAGTTTCACATCAAACCGCAGTGAGGTCAGCGGTTAGAAACCTGCTCTTGATGTCTTGCTCGTGTGGGTAACGATGAAATGCATTATGGGAGATGTAGTTTATCATCAACGTGTGCTTTAAAGCGGCGTAAGCTTATTTAAAAGTCTTAAAATGTTGGTTTAAAATTTAAGCCAATGACGCACAAACTCTCGAGGGCCACACACGATGACGTGGCGGGCCACATTTGGCCCGCGGGCCTCGTGTTTGACACATGTGTGATCTGCGTTTTACATAAAAAAAGACGAGGCGCTAATACTTTTGGACACTCTATTTTCATACATTTCTGTCTATAATGTAATAAAATCCCATCAGACACTTTCATCCCCCGTAAACACACATTCACTGTCCACATACGCTGAAGAAGTTAGTCCTCATTAAAGGCACCATATGAAGAATTTCAGACTGACCCAATACGCTTATTTCAGCCCTGTTTTCATAGTTTTTAAAGTATAAGTCTGAACTGCTTCAGTTTGAAACGTTTTATGAAGTCGTCTTGCTTTTATCCATCAATGAAAAAAATGCTTATAAATAGTGAAAACGGTTACTTAATTTGCATAAATCCTTCACCAGGTATAGAATAAAAGAATATCTTCCCAGAAGTCTCTGGGGTCATCCAGGTGTCTTCTGGGCCTTTGTGTCGTTTCTGGTCCTGGATCCGCTCCTGTCCGGTACCTTTCTGATGGTCGGGTCGTGACCTCTGACCTTAACTGAGGCCTGCAGGGCTTCAGATGTTCCGGGTTCTTCCGGGACCTCCTGGATGAGTCGCTGATGCTCCGGCGGTGATGTCGGTGGACCAGCCGGTCCTGGGAAGGTCCACTTTACCTGGCTGATGGATGTCAGCGACCTGTTTCTCACCTGTTCTTGAACTTCTTCGGGTCGGACCAGGACGAGTTGCTGTTGGAGATCTTTTCAGGTTCTGCTTCGGTGGTTTCTGGACTCTACGGGTCCGGATGTGGTGCTGAACCGTTACTTTCACCAGGATGGTCCATCACCTTCATAAATGAAATCAACCTGCTTCTTCATTTGTTCAGGTGATCTTTACGTTCTGCTCAGCTCGGAGAACCTGATTGGATCCAGATGTTCCTCCAGGTGTTTCCAGGTCATTTTCATGAAAACAGTCAAATGAGTCACTTTAAATATAAGATGTGTTTTCTACGTCTAAGCGTGAATAAAAACACATACAAATAAAAACAACACTGGTTCCTGATCAAAGATCTATTTCAAGAACAAGCCCCGCCCTCCGCTCACTCAGACCCCGCCCCCCCCCCCCCCCCCCCCCCCCCCCCAGCGGACAGACAGACAGACGGACGGACACAGAGCTGCGTACCAGAGCAGCCGAGGGGGCGGTTCCTTTGGGGCTGGTGACGGTGCTGGTTCTGCTGCTGTTCTGCGGCTGAGAGGAAACACAGGGAAGGTGGCGTTAGCGCTCAGAGGACACGGAGGACGCTGGCGCCACCTGCTGGCGCTGCGAGGGACAGAACCAGAACAGCTGGCAGATGTGAAGGGAGACAGAAGACAGGGAAGAGTGACGCGTCTGTGACGGACGGAGGGTTCAGCCAATCACAGCTCAGGAGCCCTCCAGCATCTGTGCAGTGAGCGACAGTCATGTGATCCTCTTTAAACCTGGTGGGTTTTTAACATAAAGTATAATGAAAGTCATCTAATCAAAGTTAGATAGAAGTTAGAAACTGAGTCTGAAACCCTCTGAGTCGTTTCCAGCCTCCACAGGTCAATGTGACATCGATGGATGAGTCACAGGGCTTTTATTTTGAAAATCCACCAGCTTCCTTAACTCTTTCTGGATCACAGAAGATCTTCCTTTAGCACCTGATGATCAGCAGCAGCTGACTGAAACTCAACCTCAGAGGTCTTATGGTGAAAAGAAGTCCATCACCAGGAGCAACGTCCTGCTGGACAGGAAGCCTCACGAGGAATCACACGGATGTGACCATGTGACCAAACCTCCAGCAGAAACACAAACTGAGGACAGCTGAGAGAGACTGAGGGTCTCTGAGGTTGAAATGTGTCCTCAGTATCAACATTCAGCCACAGGAACCGTTTAACTTTAACGACTGTAGCTGCAGATCAGAAGGAAGGCTGCTCTCAGAGGAGAACATCATCAATGAGAACATCAACGATGAGAACATCAGCGATGAGAACATCAACGATGAGAACATCAACGATGAGAACATCGATGAAAACAGCAACGATGAGAACAACAACGATGAGAACGTCAATGATGAGAACAACAACGATGAGAACGTCAATGATGAGAACAACAACGATGAGAACATCAATGATGAGAACAACAACGATGAGAACGTCAACGATGAGAACATCAATGATGAGCACTGTGATGCTCTGGGTTGGTGATGTCACTTTTTTAATTCATTCATTTATTAAATTTTTGGTTTCATATTTTGATTAACTCATTCAGCAGAAACTAGCGGCAGAGACTAGCGGGCTTTTAACAGTAACGGTCACTGGCAGCAAAGTTTATTTATTTATGAATTTTAATAGTAAAATTATTATTTTATTTTATTTCTCTTCTTTTTTTAAATTTCTTTTTTTATCTTTTCAATATTTTCTTAATTTATTTTGGGTTTTTTTTTTCCCATATAATTTTATTCAATGTTTTAAATTTTTCAATTAAATCTTTTATATTTTAATTTGTTTTTATAATTTCTTTAAGTTTTAATTTTTTTTCTTAATTTAATTTTTTTGTTATTTATTATGCTTTTTTTTCCAATGTTTTTGGGTTTTTTCCCAGTTTAATTTAATTTTTTAATATTTTATTTTGTTTTATTTATAATTTATTATTTATTATGTATAATAAATACATAATAAATAACATTATTTTTGGATTTTTTTCTTAATTTAATTTAATTTGTATATTCTATTTCTATTTTTTAAATTTTATTTTATTGAAATAAAAAACCACGTGGGTAGAAACCAACAGCAGCAGGTTTCTGAGCTCGTTCATCTCGTCTTCCTTCGGGTGACGTCAGGGTGCAGCGGAGGCGAAGCTGCGATTATGTAACGACAGATTAATCATCTGGTGGGAAATAATCTGAGATTAGCATCAAACCAGAAAAGGAGAGAGGAGGGGTGATGAAGGGAGGAGGAGGAGGGGTGATGAAGGGAGGAGGAGGAAGTTTAATGGAAGAGCGCCGTACAGAAACGGGTTAAATGACCTCAGAAGTATAGTGAAGTATAGTGAAGTAATAGCGCTCCAACAGTGTGTTTAATCTGTGCTGATCTTCTGGAGCCTGAAGGTGGTTGAAGCAGCTCCAGCTGCTCCATAATAACCAGTCCTGCTCTCCTCAGCCCTCACTGGTTTCCATCAAAGCTCACAGAGCTCCAGTTCAGCCTTCCTGGATTAAACTAAGAGTCTCTCCCAGCAGGAGACCCGAGTCCTCTGATCGGGTCTGATCGGGTCTGATCGGGTCTGAAGGCTCCTCTGGTTCCAGACTTACGACAAAAAGAAAATCAGGTCGCAGCATCTAAACTTTAAATCTATTTCACCACTAAACAGAAGATGTGTGGACACTGGAAGGAACTGGGAGGAGTTCCTGTAGTCGTGTGTTACAGTTAGTACATTGTAAAAAAATATTGTAATATAACAGAATTTTACTGTCTATTTTACAGATTTTTTTCTGTATTTTTAAAATAACCATTTAATTTACAAAAATAGACTTTGATTTTACATGTCAAATGTAAAATAACATTAAATCACTGTAACTGTGAAAACACACAGTATTTCTGTTCTTTTACACAAAAAAAAAAACCCATAGGAAATACATATATTTATTGTTAAAATACGTTCACAAATATATCATAATTTCACAAATATTTGTCTGTTATTTAAGGGAATAAACTGTAAAATTCAACTTTAAAACTGTTTAAAAAAAAAGGAAAAAATCATTTAAAATTATTTTACAACTTCTTTACGTAAAATAATGTCATTGAAAATAATTAATGACAGCGTAAAAAAAACAGTAATTTCCCGGCAGCTGGGGCACCAGAAAAATACCGCACAATAACAGAAAATTACTTTCTCATAAAAATACAGTTTTTTTCCATAATTAAAATACAGTTTGTAATTGTAATTTTAACAAGATTTTGTCTTATTTTCAGGTTGTTTTTAACATTTAATTAGAAACATTTTCACATTTTAAAACAATAAAATTACCTAGAAATATGGTAAGTAAATGCTGTATTACGAATAAGAATGCTTAAATTTACAGAAACGTGCTGTTATTAAGTGGTTTCAATGACATTATTTTATGTAAAGAAGATGTATAATAATTTGTGTTTGATGTAATATAACAGTATATGACAAAAAATAATGTGATTCATCTTTCAAAACATGTCAAAAAACTTGGAAAACTAGATATTGGGTTTAAAACTGCTACAATTTTAAGGACTGTAGCCTTTGCCTTGGCAGCATTAAATCAAATAGCACCTAAACAACCAGGGCTGCAAAGGATGCTGGGAAACGACCCAAAAGGACCTGCCAGAGCACTAGTCTCTTTAGATGTCCTTTCAAAATAGATATAATTAATAATAATTTATTAATATAATGTTAATAAATGTTACAATCTAGAAATGAGAGTAATTGTAGTTGTTTTCAATGAAAATATTAGTCAATTAACAAAGAAATTATAGTAAAATTACAAATTTTTACTATTAATTCCTCAGTAATTTTAAATGATTTTTTCCTCTTTTTTTAGAGTTTTAATTTTACAGTTTATTCCCTTAAATAACAGACAAATATTTGTGAAATTACGATATATTTGTGAATTTGTTTGATCAATAAATATATGTATTTCTAATGGTGTTTTTTTTGTAAAAGATTTAATGTTATTTTACATTTGATATGAAAAATCACAGTCTATTTTTTGTAAATTAAATGATATTTTAAAAAATACAGAAAAAAAACTGTAAAATAGACAGTAAAATTCTGTTATATTACAATTTTTTTTTTTTTTTTACAATGTACGACTGTTGAGGTGTTTTGGGACAAAAACTGCACGCCGTGGTTCATTCAGGTAAACGGACGCTAACTGTGCTCACATTCGCCCTCGCTGTCGCCCGACCAGGTTTATTAAAGATTTATTAATCAGGATCGGTGCACACAGCGCAGCAACGTGAACAAATGATGGCGTTAGCGGCAGCTACTGACTGGATTTGTCCAGTAAAGCTGGTAGACCGTCGGCTGTTTGGCTAATTTCATGAGCTTTTTCAGGAGCTTCGTAGCTGCCAGTGAGGTTGAGTTGAGCCTGATCGTTACAGCCTGTTCCCGCTCATAGAGGATGTTTCATGTCTGTCAGCAAGGTTATTATCGTTAACGAAAATGAACGAAATAACGAAAACTAGAATTGAAAAAACATTTTAGTTAGCAGCACAGTCCTATTTGGGATTTCTTTGACTATGACTGTGTTAACGATAAAAATAAGTGCCATGTTGTAGAAGCAGGTGATACAATGTGTGGAATACTTCTGAAGGAGAAAAAAACCCACGAATCTGAAAGTCCATTTGAAAAGCTCACAAAAGAAGGCTAACCAAGACTAGCTGGATAAGCTAGCCTAAGCTAGCCCCCTGAAAAGAAGGCTAACCAAGGGATTAGCTAGCTGGATTAGTTAGCCTAAGCTAGCCCCCTGGAAAGAAGGCTAACCAAGACTACCTGGATAAGCTAGCCTAAGCTAGCCCCCTGGAAAGAGAAGCTACAGCTGCAGGCCAGTCAGCGTTGGGAAGGAACGGGAGAAAACAGCAACTAAAATGGACTGTTTCCACCGGCGACCAAATAGCTGCTGGTCAGCAATTGCATTGATAAATAAGTTTATTGAGACCAGAATGTAAAAACGACTATGTGACTGATAGCCTTCAAAAAGTTCAGTGCTTCACTCCAACCAAAATTACAACCCTAATTTACAAAATAAAAGTAACACTGAAACTAATAAAACTAAACTAAAACAAAGTATTTCAAAACAAAAATGAATAAAAACTAGCAAAACTGCTCTAAAAATGAATTAAAACTAAAACTATTTAGTTTTTAGTTGAAAAACTAAACTAAAAACTAAATAAAACCTAAAACTAATGGAAAATCCAAAACTATTATAACCCTGTCTGTCAGTCTGTGGAACTTAAAGTGCTCGATTAGACGCTTAGATGGCCGTGAACTCCTTACTACGGTGAAAAGTGAAGAGTGAAAAGTACAGGACCCTGTGGAACACCTCAACTATCTCTGGAGCGAATCAAACTGAAATGGAAGACGATGGAACATCTGAGACAAAGCGGATGGACAGGTGAGGTCGTGGAGAGGAAACGGTCCGTCTTACCTTGACGTCAGCCTTCTTGTTGAGGAGACTCTTGGCTGCTGCGGAGAGGCAGAAGGACACGCCCTCAGACACGCCCTCAGAGGGAAGCGAACACATCATAGACCTTCAGGAGGCCGCGGCTCTTCAGATCTGCTCCCGCCAGAGCAACAGCTGTACGGTCACGGTCACCCGCATGCAGGCGGTAAAAAATTAACAGTAGAAAAAAAAAAAAAAAAAAAAAAAGTGAACCTGCAGGACCACCACCCCCCCTTTTAACCTCCGGTGAGGGAAAACTAACACTGAGTGGGATTCATCCCTCTCTTTAAATAAGGAGAGGAAGAAAAAAAAACGACTGTAAAAACACATCCAACTGGCACCTCCTGACCCGGATCCACCGGACTCAGAGATGAGCAGGGGGGGGGGGGGGACTAACTGATATAATCCCAATATACGCTGGCGCACAGATGCACACATCAGCAGGAGATTAGGAGTTGGGGGGGGGGGGGGGGGGGGGGGGGGGCAGAGGTGTGGTAACAGCCGGTAATCCCAGGATTCAGTGCAGCGGCGCAGAAATCAACACCAAGGATCCACGGCGGGTGGGAGGGGGAGTGTTTTTCAGTGTTTAAAAACACAGCGGCCACGCCCCCCCTACCCTGGGGGGGCGTGGCCGCTGATCTCTTCCTCTTTTATCAACACAATAAATCGTTTAAGCGCTAAAAAAAAAAAACACGCTTAATGTTTACGTGTCTTTTATCGCTTCGTGTTTATAAGTTGACACCTGAGACGCGGCAGCTGCTCTGACCCCGCCCCCCCTCTCCCACCTGGACCCATGACAGGAGCAGAGATCTGAAGAGCACCGCCCTCCTCCCCTCCTCCCCCTCCTCCCCCCAGCCTTCTTACCTTGGCAAACGTTTGAGGAGCGTTTGAGGCGGAGAGAGAGAAATAGAGAGAGAGATTAAAACAGGAAGTAGCTTTGATGCTGCGACAGATTTCCTTTAATCTGTCGGATCAGCGGGAGAAAAAGACGTGAAGTTTTTTAAAGTTTTTAAGCGGTGGTGGTAAAAACGGGGCGGGAGAGAGGCGGGGTTACCTTGCTCAACGATGCCGGCGGTGGTTCCCGCCACGGCGCTGATGGCAGCGGGCGCCGTGGTCTGCCGACCCACTGAAACAGAACCAGAGGTCCGGGTCAGCCTCAGAGCTGAGGTGTCCCCGCAGCATCATAGCTCCTCCCCCGTGCTGTCGGGGGAGGAGCGTTTCTATGCCATCTTTTTTTCCCAAAAATCTATAAATATACATAAACGCAGTCATGTTGACGTCATCTGTGCTTTTCTGAGCTTCCATTTTGAAACCACCTTCCTCCGTTTGGCGCCAGAAATGACCTTATTTAAATGAGAGGGCGGAGCTAGAGCGACACCTGATGAATAAAAATCATATCACTGAGAAGTGGGTTTTCGTTTCAGTTTTTTAAACCCATCTTTGGAATTGACTTTTATCTTCTATAAGATATAAATCTTCCATAAAAGAACAGAAACAAGCAACGGTTTACGGAAACCCAGCAAACGTCTGTCGTTAAAAATTATTTTTCTTTTTTAAAATCACAAAATTCTCAACTCACTTTTGGCTAAAATTCCCTACGTCACTTTTAAACTAATTATTGGAATGTTTGGGGGGGAGGGGGCGTTCATGTCCATATGAAATTTTATGACCAAATGTTTCAAAACATTTGGTCATAAAATTTAGACTTTTTGTAAAACTCCACATTGTTGTTGCAACAATTTCAAATTTTTGTTGTAAAATTGAGTTTTGCAAAATCCTAACTTTTAAACTTTTTTTGTTGTAAGATATTGATTTTTGCATGATTGCAATTTTTTTATATAAAATTATGACTTTGTCCTAAAATCAGAAATTCTTGGTCGTAAAAAGAAAAAAAAGAAAAATATTCACACATTTTGCAACATTGCAGTTTTGCATGAAAAATTTTTTTTTTCAGTTTCTCTAAATCCCACCTCTTGACATTAAGTCCCAACTTTTTGTCATAAAATCAAGAAATTTACAAACTATTTTAGAATTGCACTTTTTTGTTTAGACAAAAATCACAAAAATTTGATGTAAAATTGCTGTTCTTGCAAAAACACAGTTCGTGGAAGTTTTGATTATCATTATTTCTTAATTTCCTAAAATCAGAGTTTTTTCAGGTGCCATATTTTTCACAATATGGCACCTTTTGTTGAGGTTTTTGTCATAAAAATCAAATTTTTCGACATCCAGTGAGATTAAATAAGCCTCCAAAGATGTTGTTGTGTGTGATGTCACAGAGAGTTTGTCCAGTTCTTTATTTACAGTCTGTTACTCACCAGAGAAGTTCCTGGATACCAGCATGGTGGTTAATATGGCTCCCTGCAGAGGAGAAGGAAAACGGTAATGATGCATGCTGGGAAACACCTGTTATATTTACATGGTGGTTAATATGGCTCCCTGCAGAGGAGAAGGAACATATATAAGTTATTCTGTAACTTTATTTCTCTTCTCCCTAACATTTGATCTAACGACTCTTTCATTTCAGTGATAAACTGAAACATGAATCGTTCTGTCCTGATACAACAGCTTTATATCAACACATTTACACACTCAAGTGTTGCTGATGTGAAAACCAGATTGTGTAATAAAGACGTTTCTCCAGGAGGGGGCGGAGTCTCACAGCGTTAAGTCGTTTATTTCTGTTGTAAACATGCAGCTCGTCTCAGTTGTCTCTGCGTCGTTATCGTTAATCAAAACCATTTGAATGATCGTCAGAATAAATATTCTGTGACATTTTTACTAAACTCTAAAACTGCTGTGATTATAAATAACATGTGATGCAACAGCACACATTTATTTATATAAATTACAGGAAAAAGATCATCATGTCATGACGCTGACAGCATCAGTGAACGTCTGGACCTCTGGAATGATGCATGCTGGGAAACACCTGTTATAGTTACAGCAATGATGTGATAAACAGCTGAAAAAATGTGACATTATTATTATTATCATGATTATCATTGTTATTAATGTTTAGTGTGAAATAAATTATTCTGGAGAAAAGTTATTCTGTTAAGTTCTGAATAAAACTAATTATTCTACTAAATATTTTTCATACAAGTTGATTATTTTTATAATATCTATGATACCAAGTGAATAATATTCCAGACAGTTACAACTAAGGATGTGTTGATGCAGCTGGATCATCTCCAGTTTTAAATCTATACATCAGTTATAGATCAGTTATATATCAGTTATAGATCAGTTATAGATCTATATATGCTGTATGCAAGACAGAAGTGTTCCTCTACCAACCGCTAGAGGCTGCAGTTCCTCTACTGACCACTAGAGGCTGCAGTTCCTCTACTGACCACTAGAGGCTGCAGTTCCACTACCGACCACTAGAGGCTGCGGTTCCTCTACCGACCGCTAGAGGCCGCAGTTCCTCTACCGACCACTAGAGGCTGCGGTTCCTCTACCGACCGCTAGAGGCTGCAGTTCCTCTACCGACCGCTAGAGGCTACAGTTCCTCTACCGACCACTAGAGGCTGCGGTTCCTCTATAGAGGCTAACCGACCGCTAGAGGCTGCGTTTTCCTCTACCGACCGCTAGAGGCTGCAGTTCCTCTACCGACCGCTAGAGGGCTACAGTTCCTCTACCGACCACTAGAGGCTGCAGTTTCCTCTAACCGACCACTAGAGGCTGCAGTTCCTCTACCGACCGACCACTAGAGGCTGCAGTTCCTCTACCGACCACTAGAGGCTGCAGTTCCTCTACCAACCACTAGAGGCTGCAGTTCCTCTACCGACAACTAGAGGCTGCGGTTCCTCTACCGACCACTAGGGTCTGGCTCCAACAGTGAGTCACTCTCCTTTGACCTCCATGTTAAAATGTTCAACTTTACAGCAGAAATAAACATATTATGACTCTTCAGATGTAATGTGAATGTTTTTTCAAGCGTCCTATAGATTGATCTAATTAATCATGATTGTTTACTCCAGCTGGATGTTTATCAGCGTTAAAACCGTGAAGTGCTTCCACACCTTGAGTTTCCTCCTGGCGTTGAACTTCTTCAGACACTCCACCGTCTCCTGCCTGTGCATCATGGACGCCACCGTGGAGCGTTGCTGCAGGGAGACAGAGACAGAAGCTGAAAATAAAACATCAGCGGAGAGCAGCTCTGACGGTGACAGCTCTATGTGGGCGGGAGCTGTCGGAGGAACTCTGCTCTGGATGAGCAGAGGCTGCTGGGAGACGTCCAGGGATGAGCAGAGGCTGCTGGGAGACGTCCAGGGATGAGCTGTCTCCATGACGTCCTGATGACAGATATGTGAGAGGACGAGAACAAACCTCTGCTCTGTCGTCTTCTCTCATGTTTTCATATTTCTGGCTGAAATATTTTTAGAAAAGACCATTTAAGGGAAATCCAACCTGAGACCAACAGCAACATGTAACTACTTCACAAAGACAAAAGATAATAATAATAATAATAATAATAATAATAATAATAATAATAATAATAATAATAATGAGTCCGGCTGATCATCATCCCTGGATGAATGGATCATCAGCAGGTGTGCAGACCTCTACAGCTCTACAGGTGCAGCTGTTCTGGAGCGTTCAGGTGTGTGTGTCAACACAATGCCGAGTGGGAAAGACATCAGCTCAGTGGCGATGACTGAAATGAGGATGTTTGGACACAGTTGATCAGAGTTTCTCCTTCCTCTGTGTCTCCTGCCACTGTGTCTCCTGCCTCGGTGTCTCCTGTCTCAGTGTCTCCTGCCTCTGTGTCTCCTGTTTCTGTGTCTCCTGCCTCTGTGTCTCCTGTCTCTGTGTCTCCTGTCTCTGTGTTTCCTGTCTCAGTGTCTCCTTCCTCTGTGTCTCCTGTCTCTGTGTCTCCTGCCTCTGTCTCCTGTCTCTGTGTCTCCTGTCTCTGTGTCTCCTGTCTCAGTGTCTCCTGCCTCAGTGTCTTCTGTCTCTGTGTCTCCTGTCTCAGTGTCTCCTGCCACTGTGTCTCCTGCCTCGGTGTCTCCTGTCTCAGTGTCTCCTGTCTCTGTGTCTCCTGTCTCTGTCTCCTGTCTCAGTGTCTCCTGCCACTTTGTCTCCTGTCTCAGTGTCTCCTGTCTCTGTGTCTCCTGTCTCAGTGTCTCCTGCCTCTGTGTCTCCTGCCTCGGTGTCTCCTGTCCCTGTGTCTCCTGTCTCTGTGTCTCCTGCCTCTGTGTCTCCTGTCTCAGTGTCTCCTGCCTCAGTGTCTCCTGTCTTAATGTCTCTTGTCTCTGTGTCTCCTGTCTCAGTGTCTCCTGCCACTGTGTCTCCTGCCTCGGTGTCTCCTGTCTCAGTGTCTCCTGCCTCTGTGTCTCCTGTCTCAGTGTCTCCTGTCTCAGTGTCTCCTGCATCTGTGTCTCCTGTCTCTGTCTCCTGTCTCAGTGTCTCCTGCCACTTTGTCTCCTGTCTCAGTGTCTCCTGTCTCTGTGTCTCCTGTCTCAGTGTCTCCTGCCTCTGTGTCTCCTGCCTCGGTGTCTCCTGTCCCTGTGTCTCCTGTCTCTGTGTCTCCTGCCTCTGTGTCTCCTGTCTCAGTGTCTCCTGCCTCAGTGTCTCCTGTCCTGTCTTAATGTCTCTTGTCTCTGTCTCAGTGTCCTCCTGTCTCAGTGTCTCCTGCCCTGTGTCTCCTGCCTCGGTGTCTCCTGTCTCAGTGTCTCCTGCCTCTGTGTCTCCTGTCTCAGTGTCTCCTGTCTCAGTGTCTCCTTCCTCTGTGTCTCCTGTCTCTGTGTCTCCTGTCTCAGTGTCTCCTGTCTCTGTGTCTCCTGTCTCTGTGTCTCCTGCCTCTGTCTCTTGTCTCAGTGTCTCCTTCCTCTGTGTTTCCTGTCTCTGTGTCTCCTGTCTCAGTGTCTCCTGTCTCTGTGTCTCCTGTCTCTGTGTCTCCTGTCTCAGTGTCTCCTGTCTCAGTGTCTCCTTCCTCTGTGTCTCCTGCGCCGGTGTCTCCTGTCTCAGTGTCTCCTGCATCTGTGTCTCCTGTCTCAGTGTCTCCTGCCTCTGTGTCTCCTGTCTCAGTGTCTCCTTCCTCTGTGTCTCCTTCCTCTGTGTCTCCTGTCTCTGTGTCTCCTGTTTCTGTGTCTCCTGCCTCTGTGTCTCCTGTCTCTGTGTTTCCTGTCTCAGTGTCTCCTTCCTCTGTGTCTCCTGTCTCTGTGTCTCCTGCCTCTGTCTCCTGTCTCTGTGTCTCCTGTCTCTGTGTCTCCTGTCTCAGTGTCTCCTGCCTCAGTGTCTTCTGTCTCTGTGTCTCCTGTCTCAGTGTCTCCTGCCACTGTGTCTCCTGCCTCGGTGTCTCCTGTCTCAGTGTCTCCTGTCTCTGTGTCTCCTGTCTCAGTGTCTCCTGCATCTGTGTCTCCTGTCTCAGTGTCTCCTGCCACTGTGTCTCCTGCCACTGTGTCTCCTGTCTCAGTGTCTCCTGTCTCTGTGTCTCCTGTCTCAGTGTCTCCTGCCTCTGTGTCTCCTGCCTCGGTGTCTCCTGTCCCTGTGTCTCCTGTCTCTGTGTCTCCTGCCTCTGTGTCTCCTGTCTCAGTGTCTCCTGCCTCAGTGTCTCCTGTCTTAATGTCTCTTGTCTCTGTGTCTCCTGTCTCAGTGTCTCCTGCCACTGTGTCTCCTGCCTCGGTGTCTCCTGTCTCAGTGTCTCCTGCCTCTGTGTCTCCTGTCTCAGTGTCTCCTGTCTCAGTGTCTCCTTCCTCTGTGTCTCCTGTCTCTGTGTCTCCTGTCTCTGTGTCTCCTGCCTCTGTCTCTTGTCTCAGTGTCTCCTTCCTCTGTGTCTCCTGTCTCAGTGTCTCCTGTCTCTGTGTCTCCTGTCTCTGTGTCTCCTGTCTCAGTGTCTCCTGTCTCAGTGTCTCCTTCCTCTGTGTCTCCTGCGCCGGTGTCTCCTTCCTCAGTGTCTCCTGCATCTGTGTCTCCTGTCTCAGTGTCTCCTGTCTCAGTGTCTCCTTCCTCTGTGTCTCCTTCCTCTGTGTCTCCTGTCTCTGTGTCTCCTGTTTCTGTGTCTCCTGCCTCTGTGTCTCCTGTCTCTGTGTTTCCTGTCTCAGTGTCTCCTTCCTCTGTGTCTCCTGTCTCTGTGTCCTCTCTGTGTCTCCTGCCTCTGTCTCCTGTCTCTGTGTCTCCTGTCTCTGTGTCTCTGTGCTCTGTCTCTCTCTCTTGTCTCCTGTCTCCTCCTGTCTCCTGTCTCTCTCCTGTCTCATGTCTCCTGCCTCTGTGTCTCCTCCTCTCGTGTCTCCTGTCCCTGTGTCTCCTGTCTCTGTGTCTCCTGCCTCTGTGTCTCCTGTCTCAGTGTCTCCCTGCCTCAGTGTCTCCTGTCTTAATGTCTCTTGTCTCTGTGTCTCCTGTCTCAGTGTCTCCTCCTGCCACTGTGTCCCTCCTGCCTCTGTGTCTCTGTCTCAGTGTCTCCTGCCTCTGTGTCTCCTGTTCTCGTGTCTCCTGTCTCAGTTGTCTCCTGTCTCTCCTCTGTCTCTGTGTCTCCTGTCTCTGTCTCCTGTCTCTCTGTCCTGTCTCTGTGTCTCCTGCCTCTGTCTCTTGTCTCAGTGTCTCCTTCCTCTGTGTTTCCTGCCTTTGTGTCTCCTGTCTCTGTGTCTCCTGTCTCTGGGTCTCCTGCCTCTGTGTCTCCTGTCTCAGTGTCTCCTGCCTCAGTGTCTCCTGTCTCTGTGTCTCCTGTCTCTGTTTCTCCTGTCTCAGTGTCTCCTGCCACTGTGTCTCCTGCCTCGGTGTCTCCTGTCTCAGTGTCTCCTGTCTCAGTGTCTCCTGCATCTGTGTCTCCTGTCTCAGTGTCTCCTTCCTCTGTGTCTCCTGCGCCGGTGTCTCCTGTCTCAGTGTCTCCTGCCTCTGTGTCTCCTGTCTCAGTGTCTCCTTCCTCTGTGTCTCCTGTCTCTGTGTCTCCTGCCTCAGTGTCTCCTGTCTCTGTGTCTCTGTGTCTCCTGTGTCTCTGTGGTCTCCTGCCTCTGTCTCCCTCCTGTGTCTCCTGTCTGTGTCTCCTGTCTCTCTGTCTCCTGTCTCTGTGTCTCCTGTCTCTCTGTGTCCCTCCGTGTCCTTGTCTCCTGCCTCTTGTCTCCTTCTCTGTCTCCTGTCCTCTTCTCTGTCGGTCCTGTTTCTGCCTGTGTCTCCTGCCTGTGTCCTCCTGTCTCAGTGTCTTCCTGTCTCTCCTGTCAGTGTCTCCTGTCCCGGTGTCTCCTGTGTCTCCTGTGTCCTCCTGTTCTGTGTCTCCTCTGTTCTTCTGCCTCAGTGTCTCCTCCTGTCCCTCTTGTCTCCTGTCCCTGTGTCTGCCTGTGTCTCCTGTTCTCTGTGTCCTCCTGTCTCCTGTCCAGTCTCCTGTGTCTCTGCCTCTCTGTCTCTGTGGTGTCTCTCCTGTCTCAGTGTCCTCCTGTCTCCTCCTGTGTCTCCTGCCTGTGTCCTCAGTGTCTCCTGTCCAGGTGTCCCTGTCCCTGTGTCTCCCCTCTCCTGTCTCAGTGTCTCCTGTCTCAGTCTTCTTGTCTCCTGCCTCGGTGTTCTGTTCTGTCTCTCTCTGTGTCCTGCCTCGGTGTCTCCTGCCTCAGTGTCTCCTGTCTTAGTGTCTCCTGTCCAGGTGTCTCCTGTCCCTGTGTCTCCTGCCTCTGTGTCTCCTGTCTCAGTGTCTCCTGTCTCAGTGTCTTCTGCCTCAGTGTCTCCTGCCTCGGTGTCTTCTGTCCCTGTGTCTCCTGTCTCTGTGTCTCCTGCCTCAGTGTCTCCTGTCCAGGTGTCCCCTGTCCCGTGTCTCCAGTGTGAGGACTCACGCAGACCCACGGGTGCTTCAGGGCCTCCTGGGCCGTGATCCTCTTTGCTGGGTTGATGGTCAACATCTGGTTGATCAGGTTTTTGGCCTCTGGGGTGACGGTGTCCCACTCCGGAGACGGAAACTAGAGAGGACAGAAGACAAGAGTTACAACCTGTAAACGGCGAAGTTCATGGTTGAAAGACAGAAGGACATTTGTCCTCACGTCGTAGGCTCCAGCTTTGATCTGCTGGTAGAGTTTGTGCTGGTCCTCGTCCCAGAACGGAGGATACCCAACCAGGAGGATGTAGAGGATCACGCCTGGACACAGAGACAGTCTCAGTCTGAGGGACAAGCAGGACGCCAGCGAGGCGGCGGTGCAGGAGGACGGACGGGGAGCTTACCGCAGGCCCAGATGTCCACAGGTTTGCCGTACGCCTCCTTCCTCAGCACCTCCGGGGACAGGTAACCAGGGGTTCCTGCGAAGCCTGTCCTCAGAGACAGAGACCAGAACCCAGCAGAGGTCAGCTCCTGTCTCTGAGACGGTCTGTCCTCCAGAACCTCCAGAACCTCCTTTACTCACCGAACCAGGCCTGCTGGTCTCCCTGGACCTCGATGGCCAGTCCGAAGTCCGCCAGTTTCACGGCCGCGTTCTTACACTTGCTGGCCAGCAGCAGGTTCTCTGGCTGAAGAGGGACAAGGACAACAGGGTCAGAACCGTCCGGGGACCAGTCCCGGACCGGACCGGACCAGATCAGACCCGACCGGACCAGACCGGACCAAACCAGACTAGACCAGACCAGACCGGTGCGGACCAGATCGGACCAGACTGGACCAGACCGGACCAGACCGGACCAGACCAGACCGGACCGGACCGGACCGGACTGGACTGGACTAGACTGAAGTAGAGCAGACTAGACCAGACCAGACCAGACCAGACTGAACCAGACTAGACCAGACTGGATGGGACCTGACTGGACCTGACCGGACCTGACCGGACCAGACCGGACCGGACCGGACCTGACCAGACTGGACCTAACCAGACGTGAGCGGACCGGACCGGACCAGACCAAACCAGACCAGACCAGATCACACCTGACCGGACCGGACAATACCTGACCGGACCGGACTGGACCAGACCAGCCCGGTGCAGACCAGATCGGACCAGACTGGACCAGACCGGACCAGACCTGACCGGACCGGACCGGACCGGACCAGACTGAACCAGACCAGACCAGACTGAACCAGACTGGATGGGACCTGACTGGACCTGACCGGACCTGACCGGACCTGACCGGACCAGACCGGACCGGACTGGACCTGA
Source organism: Hirundichthys speculiger (assembly GCA_018398805.1). Taxonomy (NCBI): domain Eukaryota; kingdom Metazoa; phylum Chordata; class Actinopteri; order Beloniformes; family Exocoetidae; genus Hirundichthys; species Hirundichthys speculiger. The sequence continues at coordinate 100,229 of JAGFBZ010000160.1, forward strand.
CCGGACCAGACCTGACCAGATCGGACCGGACCAGAATGGACCTGACTGGACCAGACTGGACCAGACCGGACCTGACCGGACCAGACCTGACCAGATCGGACCGGACCAGACTGAACCAGACCGGACCAGACTGAACCAGACTAGACCAGACTGGATGGGACCTGACCGGACCTGACCGGACCAGACCGGACCGGACCGGACCTGACCGGACCGGACCAGACCGGACTGGACTGGACTGGACTGAAGTAGAGCAGACTAGACCAGACCAGACCAGACCAGACTGAACCAGACCGGACCAGACTGAACCAGACTAGACCAGACTGGATGGGACCTGACTGGACCTGACCGGACCGGACTGGACCTGACCGGACCAGACCTGACCAGATCGGACCGGACCAGAATGGACCTGACTGGACCAGACTGGACCAGACCGGACCTGACCGGACCAGACCTGACCAGATCGGACCGGACCTGACCGGACCAGACCGGACCGGACCGGACCGGACCGGACCAGACCTGACCGGACCTGACCGGACCAGACCTGACCAGATCGGACCGGACCAGAATGGACCTGACTGGACCAGACTGGACCAGACCGGACCTGTACTGGACGGGAAACATATAATCTGACCATTGTTGAAAGGACTTGAAATTTGAACTTTCTGACTCAGGACTTGAAGGCAAAGACTTGAGACTTACGGAACAAAGACTCGGTTCCACCTCTGATACATTTTTCTGTTCCTTCTGTTAATAAAACATGAGGTTTGTGAGAACGGTTAAATCGCTCGGACGTCCTCCAGAACCAAACACTCGGGCCGAGACTGACAGACGGGACTTAAGCTGTTTGTTTACGGGACGATGAACAAACGCAGCCGTCAGTTCGCTACAGTCGAGTCTTCGCTGATCAGACAACAATCTGACGATCGAACAGCCTCGTCGGCCGTCTGCTGATACTGATGATGATCTCAAGTGAGTCAATCTCAACAACTTCAAGCTACATTTGAATAAATGTGATTAGTGCTGGGCGATATGGAAAAAATCATATATCACGATATGGACTATTTTATATCACAATAACGATATATATCACGATATACCATAATAAAGTATGTTTTCAGTTATTCTCTGAAAAATTTGAAAAAAATTTCATTGCTTACTTTTCAACTTTATTTTGAAAGGACATTTAGCTGAACTGTCACAAACATACATTTTAGTGCAGCAAAAACAGGTAGGTACAGAGGTACAGTAGCTTTCACATTTTTTTTAAAGTGCACAACAGTTTCTGAGAGGAAAAACACATTTTTGCACTGAAGTTCAGCTATAAAAAAATAAACACAAATTATTTTTCAACTTTCTGAAATCTGTAACCTTGTAGTGCAAAGTTTGCAAACCAATATAAAGTGTCTAAAGTAAACATCAGGGTTGAAGAGAACTCTGTTTAAGGCATTAACCATGAATAAAAGTGCAAACATAAAAGGCTACTTTGTAGAAGTAGATATGTTTCTATTAAATTTATCGTTGCAGGTTATTTAATTACATATTTGCTGTAAAAATTGATAAAATTAGGTTAGAAACGATAGAAACGATAGAAGAGAAATGGCACGATACACACTTTCCTATCGTCCCCACGATATGTATCGTCATATCGCCCAGAACTAAATGTGATGTCAAAATAAAGGAAAGGCACGTAAGTGTGTAAATTAAGCTTTAATGTTACCAGGCCAGAATAAAAGAAGATGGAAAACAGCAGAAATTTAAAATAAATCTTATTGTTCCAAGATTGAGTTTCCTGTCCTGCAACAAGGTTTTTAAAGACCAGTTGTTGTAGCATGTAGCAGCCGGTCGCTAATCCAGCTTTTCTGTAGCACGCCTCGTTCTTGTTGCTGGAATCACGCTTTCTGTGATCAATATCGGCGTGAATGATCTCCGGGCTAACAGTCCCTGGATCTAAGAACTAAAACGGCTTCTTTCACCACAGCGGATCTTTATAATCCACATATTGATTTGACATTGGTTCTACATCAGGTGTCCTTCCTGGGACATCTGGCGGTGCAGGTGGCCCAAATACAGAGGCATAAATGGGCCTTCGGTCAAAAATATCAGGTAGGAAGTTTGAACGTTTACATCAAAAGTCCAAATCTTAAGGTAAAACAAATTGAGATAAAGTGTAAATTTTATGTAGCCATGCCACTTCTGACCACACGGGGGCAGCAGATCACGAGACCACTACAGCATCAAGGTCTCCTCCGGTGGGACAGACGGGTTTGAGAGGACGCGTTGGACCGTCTGCAGATCTATTTAGGCCCAACTGGTCAGAAGTGGCGTTGCTACATAGGGTGCCTTTAAAGCTTTTTAAATCCACATCAGGGAGAACTGACTGTTAATTTAGTTCTCTTGAAAGATCCCCGAAGGGAAGTTTTATTTCACGCCGTCAGATTGTTTTAAATGTGGAACATTAACGATCAGTGCCATCGTTTAGACACTTCCTGTACGGTTACGCAGTTAAAACGACCCGTGATGGTCTGTGGACACCACACCAACGCTAAAGTTAGTTTAGCTAATTGCTAATTGAATTTTGATTTCTTTCTTTTCCTTCCTGCATCACAGAGGACTAATTCAATTTGAGAATTAGATTTTTTTTAAAAACAAACAATACCATACACAGGCTTTGGTCTTTTTTTCTTGGCGTTTCCCATCTAATCTTGTTAGATGCAGTTTCAGGAGGATAAATTATTGATCCTGCAGCCACGAGGTGCCTTTAAACCTCCACTTGGGAAATCAACTGCGCTGAAAGTCTTTAATAAAGAAAATTAGAGCGAAGCTGCTCCCGACAGACGGGGCCGCGTCCAAATTCATTTCAGGAGCTTTTCAATACGGATAATTCAGCCTGTCAGACGGATTTCTGCATTTAACGCTTGAAATACGAGAACCCCCCCCCCCCCCCCCCCCCCCCCCCCTTTAATGGGGGCGCACGTCGTTTTGGAGCCTGAGGGCTGCTGAGGTTTTGGGTTTACATCAACCTTTACGAACTGTAACTGTGAACCACGCCCCACATTGATGATGTCACTGTGTGAAGACACGCCCCCTGAGGGCTCTTAGATCGCTGCGGTGACATGATTGCCCCCCCCATTCCCCCGCTGCTAAAACTGGATTTCTGCTTTCAAATTGTTTGGTTAGCATGTGGCTAACTTAGCTACCGTTCAACCACAGGGTGTATAGAAAGAACTGGACAAGTCTTTTGTGATGTCACCCGTGAGCTTCTGGAGAGTCAGTTTGGAGCCCATTTTTTTGGTAGTTTGCCGTATAGAGGGTTTTCACCTACGTCACGTTTTTGGTCAGTGACCCGGATGCGCGGCCATCTTGGAGGTACTCGGATGTAAACGCACCGCTGGATCAATGCTAACGACCGCGGATAAAGGATGGATAAACCGCAGAAAAGATCTTCAAAAGGCGTTACAGACGCAGAAACATCCAGAGAAGGACTTGGTCCACGAGAAAGGGAAGTTTGTCGGTGGTGCCGATCCGTACGAGTTAGCTTCCTCGTCTCGGAGCAATAACGAGCCGGAGAGCCTCCCTTCGATTGCAGACCCCGACATCGTAAACTACCTGGTTTCTACCCGTCATTCCAACAGATGGACCCAATCTGGGTCATCCTTCTGATAAAGGTCAGACCTTTTACCTGGAATACAATCAGAAATATAGCACATTGTAGCGCTACATTTTAAGAACTGTGTTGCTAGTGTAGCTAGGTGGTAGCTTGATATTATCATTAGACTAAAAATTAAGAGCTTTTTTTCTTAAGAGCTAACAACATTTCACTTAACTGACACGAAATGGGCCGAACAAGAAATTCGGATGTTGTCCAGATTTTTGCCACGCAAGTCTTGGTTTAGCTTTGCTAACCACAAGCGCCTCCTTTCCTCTGACAACTTCTGGCATTGTTCTCTCTAATTTTTAATAACCTTTGGAAGTCTATAAAACTCCAAGTGTCTCTCGCGGTCTGTCCGGTTGGTAAGGCCGAAAACGCGGCAATAATTTACCATTTTCAATGAAGACGTCGGATTTACTCCGGTGTGTGCGCTTTGTTTACGTTGCCGCGTGCCTCCAAGATGGCGACTTCCGGTTGGATGACATGCCGTAAAAACCCTGTATTGTCAAGAGTTGGCTCCGCCCAGTCCAACAGGCCAGTCAGATGTTTGGATCTGGTTTGACGTCAAAAAGGAAGCAAGATTCATAGCAGCACCTTGAACGACCGCTAGTCGATGGCGCCAACAGTGAGTCGGCAACCTTTGACCTCCAGGTTAAAATGTCCAACTTTACAGCAGGAATAGACATGTTTACGCTCCCTAGTGGTCATTGAAGAAACTGCAGGTTCCCCCGAGTGCAACTGGCCTACGTTTCGTCAAACAAAAACAGAACATACGAAAAAACTGCATGCACAACAGTCTGGTTTTACCCCAACACTCATGCAGGACGTGGACAGACATGCTGCACTTACCAGCCGACCAAACCTACAACAGACGGACAAAGTTCACAGCTGTGGAGGGAAAAGGTAGAGCGTCTGTGAAGGCTCTCAGGTGTCCAGGTGAGGCTGTCCAGAGGTTGAGTCCTGGCAGCTGGACCGAAGTAGCTTCATCGGTTTGAGACAAAGCCGGTCTGGAATCTCAAATGTGTCCTTCAGGTTGGTTTTCTCCCTTAGTCCTGAATGGGTAGAACCTGTCTTCCATCTACCTGGCTGCCCTCACACCTGTCGAGCGTATTGATTCCAGGTGTGAAGTGAAGCCAACTCAGGTTGAACGTTGACGCCGTCATCAATTATCGACCCCCGAGCGCGCTTGTATTGATGCGCCACCTCAACAGCCTGGTCATGGATCGATAAGGGTCAAACTGGTAAAACACCACTGACTCTGACCTTCTGGGCTCCATCAGCTAAAGAATCAATCAGCCAGTGAATCAGCACCTGATCAATGTCCGTATTGACGAGTCGGTCTGCTGAAACATGTGGTTGATCGCAATTAAAAGCGGAAGAAAAGTCGATAGAAAGCAGAAGAACCTCCAGCAAGCCTAGAAGAACCTCCAGCAGGCCCAGAAGAACCTCCACCAGGTCTAGAAGAACCTCCAGCAGGCCCAGAAGAACCTCCACCAGGTCTAGAAGAACCTCCAGCAGGTCTAGAAGAACCTCCAGCAGGCCTAGAAGAACCTCCAGCAGGCCCAGAAGAACCTCCACCAGGTCTAGAAGAACCTCCACCAGGTCTAGAAGAACCTCCAGCAGGCCTAGAAGAACCTCCACCAGGTCTAGAGAAACCTCAACCAGGTCTAGAAGCACCTCCAGGAGGCCTAGAAGAACCTCCAGCATGCCTAGAAGAACCTCCAGCAGGTCTAGAAGAACCTCCAGCAGGCCTAGAAGAACCTCCAGCAGGCCTAGAAGAACCTCCAGCAGGCCTAGAAGAACCTCCAGCAGCTCTAGAAGAACCTCCAGCAGGTCTAGAAGGACCTCCAGGAGGCCTAGAAGAACCTCCAGCAGGTCTAGAAGAACCTCCAGCAGGCCCAGAAGAACCTCCAGCAGGCCTAGAAGAACCTCCAGCAGGTCTAGAAGAACCTCCAGAAGGCCTAGAAGAACCTCCAGCAGGTCTAGAAGGACCTCCAGCAGGCCTAGAAGAACCTCCAGCAGAAGAACCTCCAGCAGGCCTAGAAGAACCTCCAGCAGGCCCAGAAGAACCTCCAGCAGGCCCAGAAGAATCTCCAGCAGGTCTAGAAGAACCTCCAGCAGGCCCAGAAGAACCTCCAGCAGGTCTAGAAGAACCTCCAGCCTAGAAGAGGGCCTAGAAGAACCTCCAGCAGGCCCAGAAGAACCTCCAAAGTGTCTAGAAGAACCTCCAGCAGGTCTAGAAGAACCTCCACCAGGCCTAGAAGAACCTCCAGCAGGCCTAGAAGAACCTCCAGCAGGCCTAGAAGAACCTCCAGAAGGCCTAGAAGAACCTCCAGCAGGTCTAGAAGCACCTCCAGCAGGTCTAGAAGGACCTCCAGGAGGCCTAGAAGAACCTCCAGCAGGCCCAGAAGAACCTCCAGTAGGTCTAGAAGAACCGCCACCAGGTCTAGAAGAACCTCCAGCAGGCCCAGAAGAACCGCCAGCAGGTCTAGAAGGACCTCCAGCAGGTCTAGATAAACCTCCAGCAGGCCCAGAAGAACCTCCAGCAGGTCTAGAAGAACCTCCAGCAGGCCCAGAAGAACCTCCAGCAGGCCTAGAAGAAGCTCCAGCAGGCCTAGAAGAACTCTGGAGCAGGTCCAGTATCTCCTGACCAACCCTGAGACACCTGGGGAGGCCGATCTCAGGCTCAGGTACGATCAGGTGCTGGGAACTCTGGCGAGATGAAGATACTCAGGCTGAAGGTCAACCAGAGACTCGGTCCCTGAGACCGACGAAGCTTCCTGCAGGAGGACGTTTCAACCTGAAACTAGAAGTCCAGCTGCCGTGACTCAACCTCTGGACAGAGGAGCAAAGATGGATCCAGATGTTGGGGTCTGGTTGGTGTTGGTGTCATCAGTTTATGGCAAAACCAAGAACTTCCATTTCAAGGGCGGTGATTGTCCTGTTGAGGTCCGGATCCACATCACCTCAGGACCGGTCCAGAACCAGGTAAAGCTTGGGGGTTTGGTCCAGGTGCAGAGCTTCATGCTCATCGGCTGAACTCCTCATGGTTGTTCGTGCAGGAGATGGTTGACTTCCATCCAGGAGGTGAAACGTCTTCGAGAACAAAGCGAAAGACGTCCAGCTGGTCCTCGGTGGTCGTTGGTGGTCGTTGGTGGTCGTTGGTGGTCGTTGGTGGTCGTTGGTGGTCGTTGGTGGTCCTCTACCAGAGACGATCAGAGACAGCAGGGACATCTTCATTTGTCTCAGGGAAGAGGAGGATTCATGATGGTGAAACACCAAAGACAAGGGCCCTGTAGGTCTCCGTAGGTACCTGTAGGTCCCTGTAGGTTCCTGTAGGTCCATGTAGATCCCTGTAGGTTCCCGTAGGTCCCTGTAGGTCCCCGTAGGTTCCTGTAGGTTCCTGTAGATCCCTGTAGGATCCTGTAGGTCCCTGTGGGTCCCTGTAGGTTCCTGTAGGTCCCTGTAGGTCCCGTAGGTTCATGTAGGTTCCTGTAGATCCCTGTGGGTCCCTGTAGGTTCATGTAGGTCCATGTAGATCCCTGTAGGTTCCCGTAGGTTCCTGTAGGTTCCTGTAGATCCCTGTAGGTCCCCGTAGGTTCCTGTAGGTTCCTGTAGATCCCTGTAGGTCCCTGTAGGTTCATGTAGGTTCCTGTAGATCCCTGTAGGTTCCCGTAGGTTCCTGTAGGTTCCTGTAGATCCCTGTAGGTCCCTGTAGGTTCATGTAGGTTCCTGTAGATCCCTGTAGGTTCCCGTAGGTTCCTGTAGGTTCCTGTAGATCCCTGTAGGTCCCCGTAGGTTCCTGTAGGTTCCTGTAGATCCCTGTAGGTCCCTGTAGGTTCATGTAGGTTCCTGTAGGTCCCTGTAGGTTCATGTAGGTCCATGTAGATCCCTGTATGTCCCTGTTGGTCCCTGTAGGTCCCTGGAGGTTCCTGGAGGTTCCTGTAGGTCCCTGGAGGTTCCTGGAGGTTCCTGTAGGTTCCTGTAGGTCCCTGTTGGTCCCTGTAGGTCCCTGTAGGTTCTTGTCTGTAGAGCTCAGTTGGTACCAGGGGATTGTGGGTCACCAACTGTGACGATATTTCATCCATCGTCTGTCAGGTTTTGCCATAAACTATGAACCCAACCGTGGCTGAGCTTTGAGCTCGTGTGTTACCAGTTTCCTGAAGAAGACCCAGTTGGAGGTCCAGATGCTGGATCTCCTCTGGTCCTGCTACCTCCTCCCTCCTTATCCAGCTTTAAGACAGACAGGTAGAGACGGACGCCCACCCCCGCAGGTGACTCACCTTCAGGTCTCGGTGGACCACGCCCATCTGATGGCAGTGGAGCACGGCCTCCAGAATCTGCTGGATGCAATGACTGCATGCAAACAGCAGGGGGAGCAGGTTAGTCCCGACACGTTCAGCCCCCCCAACCCGTCAACCTTCATGCAGGGGGGGGGGGGGGGGGGGGGGGGGGGGGGGGGCAGGGGGCCTCTGGGGGTCCGGTCTGGAAGGACCCACGTGAAAAAACCAGCAAAGACCTCTGGGAGGCTGTTCATCCAGATGTTCATCCAGATGTTCATCCAGATGTTCATCCAGATGTTCATCCAGATGTTCATCCAGATGTTCATCCAGATGTTCTACCTCCAGGAACAGACCTGACACAAGACTATTTCATTTAACGCCTGAATATTTCAGATTTATATAAAACTTATCTCAAATAAATGAAGTACACTTCTCTAATCAGCTGACTTTGGGGGCGGAGCATATAAGCCCCGCCCCCAAAAACACAAAAACAGACCACCAGACCACCATGATCAGCCCGACCCCTGACAGGTAGATGACCAGGAGACCACGCCCCTCTGAGGGGGGGGGGGGGGATCTAGGAGGTCTCTGTTCATGGAGGACGACTCAAGGACGACTCTTATACCTTCACAAAATCCTTCCTCCACTTCTCCTCATCCTTCACTTCCTTCCTTCCATCCCCCACTTGTCCTCCTAACCCTTATTTGTTTTTCTTCTTTTACTTCCTTCCTTCCTCCACTCCTCCTTATCCTTCTTTGCCTTCTTTCCTTCCTTCCTTCTCCTTCTCCTCATCCTTCTTTCCTTTCCTTCCTTCCTCCCCATTATTCTTTGCCTTCCGTCCTTCCTCTCCTCCTTCTTCCTTATCCTTCTTTGCTTTCCTTCCTTTCCTTCCTTCCTGCAATCCTTCTCTTTCTCCTCGTCCTTCTTTCCTATCTTTCCTTTCCTTCCTTCCTGCAATCCTTCTCCTCATCCTTCTTTCCTTTCTTTCCTTCCTCCATTCCTTCCTCCCCATCCTTATTTGCTTTCCTTCCTTCCTTACCTCCTTCTCCTTGTCCTTATCCTTCTTTGCTTTCCTTCCTTTCCTTCCATCCTGCAATTCTTCTTCTTCCCATCATCCTTCTTTCCTTTCCTTACTTCCTCCATTGCTTCCTCCGCATCCTTCTTTGCTTTCTTTTTTTCCTTCCCTCTCCTTCTCCTTGTCCTTCTTTGCTTTCCTTACTTCCTCCCCTCCTTCTCCTTCTCCTCATCCTTCTTTAATTTACTTTATTTTCCCGAACCTAATTTTTTTTCCTAAAGCTAACCGAGTTTTTTGTTTTTCTAAACCTGGTCCAGTAGGATTTTTCTCATGTGGATCAAACCCACCTGGTTTAATCCAAACATCTAAACCATCTAATGTTTTTTTTTCCTAAACCTAACCAATTATGTTTTTTTTTTCGTACCTGAATCTGACCAAATTAGTTTGTTTTCTATCATAAACCAAGTCATGATGTTTTTGCCTAAATTCAACCGAGCAGATTTTAACGGAGCAGAGTTAAACCCGAACCCAGAAACCTGGAGCCCAGGTGTGACCATCAGACCTCCAGCTGCCTTATAAAACAGTTTTGTGTCATAACGCAACCTACAAACAAACCGCAGCAGCTCAACAACACCCCCCCCCCCCCCCCCCCCCCCCCCCCCCCCCCACCCAGGCTGCTGATTCCAGGTCAGTTCTAAAACCCAAATGCCAGACAGGAGTCAGCCAGCAGGCGCAGGCAGGTTGATTCAGATCACAGGCGAGGGTTTGAAACCATAGAAGAAGACAGGCAGGTGAATGCAGAGCAACACAGTGAGACAAACACACCTTCAGGTCCCTGTGGACAATGTCATGTTGGTGGGTGTAAGACACACTGTCTAGAATCTGATGGATACAGTGACTGTGGAGACAAAACAACAGCGTGAGGACCAGTAAGAGGAGACAGCAGAGGAAGGGAAGGAGGTAAGGAAACACTGAGTACTGGAGGAGTGGGGGGGGGGGGGGGGGGGTCAGGAGCAGGCGAGGACTGGGGGGGGGGTTAACTCATCTAACAACATTCATCTTGCAGCTCTGGTTTTATTTCTTCAGGTTTTGCTGAAAACTGAGTTTACCAAAATAAAAACCTAGCCTGGCAGAGACGTGACGGTTAACGCAGCATTAATGCAGAATTAGTTTTTCTGCTTAATCTTTTTCTCTGTTTCAGAGAAAGAAGAACAAAAACATTTTTAGATGCACATTTTGTGATGTGTTTTTAAAGAGCCCTGTTTTTAAAACCTAAAGAAGTTTTTTTCTTCCCTAAAACTAATTAAGTTTATTTTATTTCCTGAAACTTAACCAAGATTATTTTATTTCCCTAAACCTAACTAAGTTTTGTTTCATTTCCTAAACCTAACTAAATGTATTTTTCTTCCTTAAACCTAACTAAGTGTATTTTATTTCCTGAAACTTAACCAAGATTATTTTATTTCCCTAAACCTAACTAAATGTATTTTATTTCCCTAAAACTAACTAAGATTATTTTATTTTCCTAAACCTAACCAAGTTTATTTTATTTCCCTAAACCTAACTAAATGTATTTTATTTCCCTAAACCTAACTAAATGTATTTTATTTCCCTAAACCTAACTAAATGTATTTTATTTCCCTAAACCTAACTAAATGTATTTTATTTCCCTAAACCTAACTAAGTATTTTATTTCCTGAAACTTAACCAAGATTATTTTATTTCCCTAAACCTAAATCAAATCAAATCAAATCAAATCCTTTATTGTCACTGTTCACATTGTTACCAACATTAACTGTGAAAATCAGTTTAGCAGCTCCACATGGCAGCGGGAGAGAAAAAACAAGAAAACACAAAAGCACGATATCACAATAAACAATATAAAAACAATATAAAATATAAAATATAAGATAGGTATTTACAAGGTATAAAAAAAGAAATGGCTATAATAAATAAAATGGGTATGATAAATACGGGTATCTGTTATTATTTACTAACTAAGTGTATTTTATTTTTCTGAAACCTAACGAAGTTTTTTTCATTTTCTTAAACCGAACTAAGATTATTTTATTTCCTGAAACCTAACTAAGTTTATTTTTCTTCCCTAAACTGAACTAAGTTTAATTTATTTTCCTAAACTGAACTAAGTTTAATTTATTTTCATAAACCTAACTAAAAAAACGTACGAGGTTTTCAGAGCAAAGAAGCGGCGCATCAACATGTCTGCTGATGGAAAAAACCAACTGCATTCTGGGTATGTTTGACTCCAGACAGCCGTTATAGACGAGCAGCAGCGAGATCAGTCGCTGAAGATTCTCCGACTTTCTGACCAGGAGTTCCAACTTGAGGGGGCGTTCCGGTTGACACGTCCAACTTGGAACACGGAATCAGTCTCTCACATGGAGTTCTGGTCTCTTCTTCTTCTTCTCACCTGTCAGGTGTCTCTGAAAGTCCAGCCGTCCAGTCAGGTGGAGGTCTGGACTCAGTCGTCCTAAAACCTCGATTCTTTTAATTTACGTCGTTCTGATGTAGGTCCGCTCTGATTGGATCATCATCCTGTCACATGACCCGGTTTCAGCCGTCACCGGTTCAGTCACGGCTTCACGCTGCTGTTCATCTGAGGCCAGATGTTGATCCAGAAACTCTCTGCACCCACTTTAATCGCAACAACTCCAGATGTTTGCTTGTTCAGCAGATGTGTCATTCTGGGAAACCTTTCATGAAATATAACAAGTTGCTTTTTTAACTTTCTCTTTTTTTAAATAGAGCGAGATGCAGCCCAGACGCATTGAGCTGGAGGCTCCAGACGTTCATTTATTCCAACAAACGTCAGTAAAAATCACGCTCTTCATCTTTATTTGACTTCTCCCTCCGTCGTCGGAGCATCAAAGTGGTGCTACCGTGTCTGGCGGAAATCTGCATGAGCGTGCAGAAAATGGTCGGCGCCCCCCGAGAACGAATGTGCTGACGGGATAATCCTGCAAGGGATGCTGGGAAAGCCAGAAGACAGGTGCTGCTGCACGTTGTTAATCATCGTCTCTGCTGAGGAAACTACGGATCCAAAACGGCTGAGACGCGCTGAGAAATGTTTTAAACTTACATTTTATGCACAGTTGAACAGAGAAAAACTAAGTGTTGAAAGAGAGGAAATGTGTTATAATGTTTGAATTTAATGGCAGCAGCACATTGATTTCTGGGCCTGGTTCCCGCCATGCAGGCAGTCCTTTGGTTTCTCCGAATCTCCGATCATCAACTATAGATGATGAGATGTTCACGACTTTGTGGAGGAACATCGTTATTACTTCGCTCTCAGACTCCGCCTCTCTGAGAAGACTCCGCCTCTCTGAGGAGACGCCGCCTCTCCGAGGAGACTCCGCCTCTCAGAGAAGACTCCGCCTCTCCGAGGAGACTCCGCCGAGACTCCGCCTCTCTGAGGAGACTCCGCATCTCCGAGAAGACTCTGCCTCTCCGAGGAGACTCCGCCTCTCTGAGGAGACACCGCCTCTCCGAGGAGACTCCGCCTCTCTGAGAAGACTCCGCCTCTCCGAGAAGACTCTGCCTCTCCGAGGAGACTCCGCCTCTCTGAGGAGACACCGCCTCTCCGAGGAGACTCCGCCTCTCTGAGAAGACTCCGCCTCTCCGAAGAGACTCTGCCTCTCTGCATCTCTCTGAGGAGACGCCGCCTCTCCGAGGAGACTCCACCTCTCTGAGTAGACTCCGACTCTCCGAGGAGACTCCACCTCTCTGAGGAGACTCCGCCTCTCTGAGGAGACTCCGCCTTTCCGAGGAGACTCCGCCTCTCCGAGGCGACTCCATCTCTCTGAGGAGACTCCGCCTCTCTGAGGAGACTCCGCCTCTCCGAGGAGACGCTGCCACTCCGAGGAGACTCTGCGTCTCTGAGGAGACTCCGCCTCTCTGAGGAGACTCTCCGAGCCTCTCCGAGGAGATGCCTCTCTCTCCGCCTCTCTGAGGAGACTCCGCCTCTCTGAGGAGACGCCGTCTTTCAGAGGAGACTCCGTCTCTCCGAGGAGACTCCGCCTCTCCGAGGAGACGCCGCCTCTCCGAGGAGACTCCGCCTCTCTGAGGAGACTCCGCCTCTCAGAGGAGACGCCGCCTCTCCGAGGAGACTCCGCCTCTCCGAGGAGACTCTCCTCTCCGAGAGACTCCGCCTCTCTAAGAGACTCCGAGAGAGACTCCGCCTCTCCGAGGAGACTCCGCCTCTCGAGGAGACTCTCGCCTCTCCGAGACTCCACCTCTCTGAGGAGACTCCGCCTCTCCGAGGAGACTCCGCCTCTCTGAGGAGACTCCGCCTCTCCGAGGAGACGCTGCCACTCCGAGGAGACTCTGCGTCTCTGAGGAGACTCCGCCTCTCTGAGGAGACTCCGCCTCTCCGAGGAGATGCCGCCTCTCCGAGGAGACGCCGCCTCTCCGAGGAGACTCCGCCTCTCTAAGAAGACTCCGCCTCTCAGAGGAGACGCCGCCTCTCCGAGGAGACTCCGCCTCTCCGAGGAGACTCCGCCTCTCCGAGGAGACTCCACCTCTCTGAGGAGACTCTGCCTCTCCGAGGAGACTCCACCTCTCAGAGGAGACGCCGCCTCTCCGAGGAGACTCCGCCTCTCCGAGGAGACGCCGCCTCTCCGAGGAGACTCCGCCTCTCTAAGAAGACTCCGCCTCTCAGAGGAGACTCCGCCTCTCCGAGGAGACTCCACCTCTCTGAGGAGACTCCGCCTCTCCGAGGAGACTCCGCCTCTCTCCGAGGAGACTCTGCCTCTCCGAGGAGACTCCGAGGTCACGTTTTTCACCGCAACCGCGTTTAAACGTTTTAATTTTATTTCTGGGGCTGAAACGTAAAAACGCTCTGCTCCTTTTAAAACCTTTCTGTCCTCGTCTCTTGGTAGCTTTCGCCTCCACAAACCGCCTCCGCAGTCAGATTGATTTCCCTCCTGGGGGGTCGGAGTGGGCGGGAACTCGTCCCTCTCTCTCTTTTATTTATTTAATCCGGTTTTGGTTTTTAGTTTCCGTCAGTTAAATCTTCATTTGTGATGCAGCTCTGGAGAAAAAAGAAAAGCAGAGCTGCAAAGACGACGCACGTGAGAGCGTCTAAACTGTCCTTGTGTGTGTGTGTGTGTGGGGGGGGGGGGGGGGGGGGGGGGGGGGGGGGGGGGGACGACACACGGGGGGGCGGGGCTTGGGGCGGGGTTACCTGGCGTCCGCTTCGCTGTAATACTCTCTCGCCACGATGTCCTCGAACAGCTCTCCTCCCGTCACCCTGGAGACAAGAGACAGAGCTTCAGATGACACCACATGGGGGGGGGGGGGGGGGGGGGGGGGATGTCCTCATCGGGGGGGAAACCCCGCCGCAGGATTCTCTCCCGCCGCGTTGCCATGGAGACTGGCTCAGCTGCGGGGGAGTGCTGAGCTGTGTGCGCGTTAGAGCTGAAGAAAGGAGGGAAGGAGGGAAGGAGGGGAGGGCGAGGAGGGGTGGGGGGGGCTGTTATGTAAGGGGGGGTGGAGAGGGATGAAGGGACGCAAGGGAAGGAAACGAGGGAAGAAAGATGCAACAAGGACTGAAGAAAAGATGGAGAAAGATGACAGGAGGGAGAAGGAGTGGAGAAAGGAAGGAATGAGGGTCGGACAGAAGGAAGGTTAAGGAAAAGGAGTTGAGGAAACAAGGGATGAAGGAAGGGAAGGAAGAAGAGAAAACAAAGAAGGATGAGGAGAAGTGAGGAAGGAAGGATGTAAAGAACACAGGAAGTAGCAGATGAGGAGGAAGAGGAGGAGGAGGAGGAGATGGAGGAGGAGGAGGAGAGGAGGAAGAGGAGGAGGAGGAGGAAGGAGGAGGAGGAAGAGGATGAGGAGGCAGGAACTCACAGGTCAAAGATCAGGTAGTGGAATCCTTCCTCAGAGATGCTGTCATGGAGACGAACTGAAAACAGGAAGAAGATAATCAGATGTTTGGAGACGAAGGTTCTTCTGTCTGCTGATGGATCAGGACACGAGAGGCGACTGCAGCAGCCTGGAGATGATCTAGATGATCCAGATGATCTAGATGATCCAGATGATCCAGATGATCCAGATGATGATCCAGATGATCCAGATGATCCAGATGATCCAGATGATCCAGATGATCCAGATGATCCAGATGATCCAGATGATCCAGATGATCCAGATGATCCAGATGAATCCAGATGCTGATCCAGATGCTGCTCTGCTTTAGAACCTCCTCTAATGAAAATAAAGATCTCTGATTCTGCCGACTGGAGATCCACCTTTAGAGAAGGTTACAATGACCTGGATGACATCATCAGTGTCTGACCTGGTGGAGCCCATCATCACTCCCCCACCGCGTGCTTGAAACTGGCTTTAAACTGTTCAGTGGCTTTAAAAAGCTTTTCTAGACCGACCAGCTGCTTCTAGAGGAGCGCTGCTGATGTCTTTCCCTCTTGGTGTTGTGTTCACACACATCCTGAACATCTGGACGTCTGAACATCTGGACGTCTGAACATCTGGACGTCTGCAGACCTGCTGATGGCAGTCGGGGAGGTTTCTCCTCTTTCTGATGTGATCAGCTGATTATATTGATCAGTGATTTTATTGATCAGGTGATTTCTGTCACATTTATGTTGTTTTATCTTTTATGAATAAACGAGGGGAATTGATCATGGATGGTTTTGTGGTTAACGACAGTGAGTGGAGGAGCTCGTTTAAAGGAGATATTTTAGATCGTTAATGATCCACCGAGCAGAGCGCCGACTTCCCCAATCTGGTTAAATCACCATGGCAACACCAACACCAGACCTGCTCCTCAGAGCTTTAATCAGATTTTTTAAGAGCCTCTTTCTCTGCTGCTGGACCTGATGAGGTCCTGATGAGGTCCTGATGAGGACCTGAATAGGACCTGATGAGGTAATGACAAGGTCCTGATGAGGTCCTGACAAGGACCTGATGAGGTCCTGATGAGGACCTGAATAGGACCTTATGCGGTCCTGATGAGGTCCTAATGAGGTCCTGGCGAGGACTTGATGAGGACCTCAATAGGACCTGACGAGGTCCTATTGAGGTCCTATTGAGGTCCTGATGAAGTCCTGACAAGGACCTGGTGAGGTCCTGATGAGGTCCTGACTAGGACTTGATGAGGTCCTGAATAGGACCTGACGAGGTCCTGATGATGTCCTAATGAGATCCTGATGAGGTCCTGATGAGGACCTGAATAGGACCAGACGAGGTCCTGATGAGGTCCTAATGAAGCCCTGATGAGGTCCTGACGAGGTCCTGATGAGGACCTGATGAAGTCCTGATGAGGACCTGATGAGGGCCTGATGAGATCCTGATGAGGTCCTGATGAGGTCCTGATGAGGTCCTTATGAGGTCCTGATGAGGACCTGATGAGGACCTGATGAGGTCCTGATGAGGTCCTGATGAGGTCATGATGAGGTCCTGATGAGGACCTGATGAGGACCTGATGAGGTCCTGATGAGGTCCTGATGAGGTCCTGATGAGGTCCTGATGAGGACCTGATGAGGTCCTGATGAGGTCCTGATGAGGACCTGATGAGGACCTGATGAGGTCCTGATGAGGACCTGATGAGGACCTGATGAGGTCCTGATGAGGACCTGCCTGATGAGGACCTGATGAGGTCCTGATGAGGACCTGATGAGGTCCTGATGAGGACCTGATGAGGTCCTGATGAGGACCTGATGACCTGATGAGGTCCTGATGAGGACCTGATGAGGTCCTGATGAGGACCTGATGAGGACCTGATGAGGTCCTGATGAGGTCCTGATGAGGACCTGATGAGGTCCTGATGAGGTCCTGATGAGATGACCTGATGAGGACCTGATTGAGGTCCTGATGAGGACCTGATGAGGGACCTGATCCTGGACCTGATGATCCTGATGAGGACCTGATGAGGTCCTGATGAGGACCTGATGAGGACCTGATGAGGTCCTGATGAGGTCCTGATGAGGACCTGATGAGGTCCTGATGAGGACCTGAAGAGGACCTGATGAGGTCCTCATCAGGTCCTGATGAGGTCCTGATGAGGTCCTGATGAGGACCTGATGAGGTCCTGATGAGGACTTGATGAGGACCTCAATAGGACCTGACGAGGTCCTGATGAGGTCCTATTGAGGTCCTGATGAAGTCCTGACAAGGACCTGGTGAGGTCCTGATGAGGTCCTGACTAGGACTTGATGAGGTCCTGAATAGGACCTGACGAGGTCCTGATGATGTCCTAATGAGATCCTGATGAGGTCCTGATGAGGACCTGAATAGGACCAGACGAGGTCCTGATGAGGTCCTAATGAAGCCCTGATGAGGTCCTGACGAGGTCCTGATGAGGACCTGATGAAGTCCTGATGAGGACCTGATGAGGGCCTGATGAGATCCTGATGAGGACCTGATGAGGTCCTGATGAGGACCCGATGAGGACCTGATGAGGACCTGATGATGACCTGATGAGGACCTGATGAGGACCTGATGAGGACCTGATGAGGACCTGATGAGGACCTGATGAGGACCTGATGAGGACCCTGATGAGGACCTGATGAGGTGATGAGGACCTGATGAGACCTGATGAGACCTGATGAGGACCTGATGACCTGATGAGGACCTGATGAGGACCTGATGAGGACCTGATGAGGACCTGATGAGCAATATGGACCTGACGAGGTCCTGATGAGGTCCTAATGAAGTCCTGATGAGGACCTGATGAGGTCCTGATGAGGACCTGATGAGGACCTGATGAGGACCTGATGAGGTCCTGATGAGGACCTGATGAGGACCTGATGAGGACCTGACGAGGTCCTGATGAGGACCTGATGAGGACCTGACGAGGTCCTGATGATGTCCTGATGAGGTCTTGATGAGGTCCTAAAGAGATCCTGATGAGGTAATGACAAGGACCTGATGAGGTCCTGACGAGGTCCTGATGAGGACCTGATGAGGTCCTGATGAAGACCTGATGAGGTCCTGATGAGGACCTGATGAGGACCTGACAGTCAGCGGCCGCCGGTCACATTAAACCATCAATTAAATGTCGATCAAACGTTGGTTCTGTGACGGTTTTATTTAATCTGGTAAAAAGTTCAACGTCCCGGCTGAGATGTTAACAGTTACTGTACAGGAAAACTGTATGTGTTGCCATGGAAAAGGGCTTGGTGTTACTTTGTGGGGGCGGAGCTACGGTCAGTGTCATGTTTCACAAAGCTCTCTTTCACAGTTTCAGCCCGATAAATCTAAAAAGTTGTGATTTTATGATTTTATGACAAAAAGTTACAATTAGACAAAATTAGCATTTTCACAGCAAAAACAACAAAAGATAAAAAGTTGCAATTTTTGCAACAAAACGTGTTGATTAAAGGAGATAAAACTGCAGTTACATGAAACTCACAATTATGTGAGAAAGTTGTGGTTTGGTGTAAAAAGTCAAGATTTAGAAAAATCTGTGATTTTACATCTAAAAATTTGTGAGAATTCAGAAAAGTAAATTTTATCATAAAAATCAAAGATTTTGTAAAATTGCAACTTTTTAAAATGAAATAGTTCCTTTATGTCCTGAAATCACAGCTTTTTCTTCTTAAATGGCACATTATTTTTATAAAATCACAAAATCAAAATATATATGTTACAAAATTACAAATTTTATTTAACTGTAACTTTCTGTCCTATAATTCTGATATGTTGTTGAAAAATATCAAAATTCACAAAATTGCTTCTTTTTGATGTAAAATTATGACTTGATGTCTTAAATGTTGTATAACTGCAACTTTATGTTCTATAATTGGGAAACTTTTTAACTTTGCCTTTCACACAATCACAACTTTTTAATGTAAAATTACAGCTTTATTTTCTAGTTGTAGTTTTATAAAGTCAGAATTCATTTCTGGATCCTGGTTGGTTTCTGGATCCAGCTTGAATTCAAACTTCAGTTTTAAATCTGTCTGTTTTCTTCTTCAACTGTTACAGATTAAAGCATCAACTCAGCGTCACAGAGGAGCCAGAGTCTGAACCAGGACCCCCCCAGAGATCTAGAACTGGTCCCGATGGTCCAGATGGACTCCTGTCTGAAAATAATGACTATTTGTCTTCTTTAATTTGTTGTTCTGGTCTAAAAAAAAGCCATAAAAAGTTGAAAAATCAGTGGAAGCAAGATAAAAACAAAATGTTCGCTTCATCATATTTTAGTTACTTTGAGCACCATCGTGATCTCAGGTAGATCTCTGTGATCTCAGATAGATCTCTGTGGTCGCAGGCAGATCTCTGTGATCTCAAGTCAATCTCTGTGATCTCAGATAGATCTCTG
The DNA here is from genome assembly GCA_018398805.1 of Hirundichthys speculiger. NCBI lineage: Eukaryota > Metazoa > Chordata > Actinopteri > Beloniformes > Exocoetidae > Hirundichthys > Hirundichthys speculiger. Next base: position 119,479 of record JAGFBZ010000160.1, read on the forward strand.
TAATCTCAGGTAGATTTCTGTGATCTCAGGTAGATCTCTGTGATCTCAGGTAGATTTCTGTGATCTCAGGTAGATCTCTGTGGTCGCAGGCAGATCTCTGTGATCTCAAGTCAATCTCTGTGATCTCAGATAGATCTCTGTAATCTCAGGTAGATTTCTGTGATCTCAGGTAGATCTCTGTGATCTCAGGTAGATTTCTGTGATCTCAGGTAGATCTCTGTGGTCTCAGGCAGATCTCTGTGACCTCAGATAGACCTCTGTGATCTCAGGTAGATCTCTGTGATCTCAGGTAGAGCTCTGTGATCTCAGATAGATCTCTGTGATCTCAAGTCAATCTCTGTGATCTCAGATAGATCTCTGTGATCTCAAGTCAATCTCTGTGATCTCAGATAGATCTCTGTGATCTCAAGTCAATCTCTGTGATCTCAGATAGATCTCTGTGATCTCAAGTCAATCTCTGTGATCTCAGATAGATCTCTGTAATCTCAGGTAGATATCTGTGATCTCAGGTAGATCTCTGTGATCTCAGGTAGATTTCTGTGATATCAGGTAGATCTCTGTGGTCTCAGGCAGATCTCTGTGACCTCAGATAGATCTCTGTGATCTCAGGTTGATCTCTGTGATCTCAGATAGATCTCTGTGATCTCAGATAGATCTCTGTGATCTCAGATAGATCTTTGTGATCTCAAGTGGATCTCTGTGATCTCAGATAGATCTCTTTGATCTCAAGTCGATCTCTGTGATCTCAGATAGATATCTGTGATCTTGAGTGGATCTCTGTGATCTCAGGTGGATCTCTGTGGTCTCAGGCAGATCTCTGTGACCTCAGATAGATCTCTCTGATCTCAGATAGATCTCTGTTATCTCACATGGATCTCTGTGATCTCAGTTAGATTCATGATATCACGTGGATCTCTGTTATCTCACTTGGATCTCTGTGATCTCCGGTAGATTTTAAAACGGATCTTTGTGATCTCAAGTGGATCTCTGTGATGTCAGTGAGGCTCACCGATGTTGGAGTGTTTGAGCAGTCTGCAGATCCTGGCTTCCCTCTCCAGCTTCTGATGGTCTGAAAGAAAGGTGAACAGAAATATTTCACACAAGCAGGTAAAGAAGACCGACAACGTTTAGGTGAATTTACAGTTTCAGGAAGTCACAGTTGCTCAGAGGAACGAAGACGTGTCATCACAAGAGTCTAATTTCAGTACGAGAGTTTACGGTCCACTGAACGTCTGCGACGTGTCCTGGTCCTGTTGTCTTTATCATAAATGGTTTTAGATCCAGTGACTTTATCTCAACTTTTTCTTGTAAAATCATAACTTTGGTAGAACTGCAAGGCTTTGTTGTAAAAATCCCAAAGTTTTGTTGTAAAATCCTGAAATCCTGAAAATGCCGAGCTCCTGGTTTGTTCTGGGGTGAAGATGCTTGGAGGTTGACCTCTGGGATATGGAGCCCCGTTTGGGTCAAAATTCAATGAATAAATGAGTCTATTATTATGAAATATGTATCCATTATTATGAAATACAGGTGTTTATTATTATTAAATATTTCCCATTATTATGAAATATATGTGTATTGTTGGGAAATATTTCCCATTATTATTAAAAAATGTAATTATTATGAAATATATTTTCATTAGTATTTAATCTTAGTTTAATGCATAATATTTTATTTCAGAATGTCTTTTTTTTTTAAGAATGAGTTTTTACATAATTGCTTCCTCTTTCATGAGAATGAGCTTTTACATAATAATGACATTTTGCCAGTGGGCGGGGCCAGTGGTTGACCTGCACGCTCATTGGCTGATCCTTCTCCATGCAGTTGGTGGGGGACTCGCATCGAGCCTGTTGGCTAGCTCTCGGAATAAGTCAGAAAAGGATCTTTCTCCTGTCGCCATGACGTCAAAATCAAGTTTTCCCTACATTTCGCGCTACGTTTCTTAGTCGACGTGAACTTTTAACCGTAAACTGAGGTGCATTCTGCCACCTACTGGCCTGGAGTATAACTGCACCTCTCGCCCACTATCGATATTCACTGTTCTGTTGCTTACATCTGAATGATAGAACAGCCAATCACATAAATGGCTCCGCCCTCTCTGCTGTGATTGACACAGTTATGAAAAACGAAACCATTATCATAATAATGGGAAATATTTCATGATAATAAATGCCTATATTTCATAATAATAGACTCATTTATTCATTGAATTATGACCCAAATGGGGTTTCATAGATGTTAATGTTGTGCAGGAGAATCTTGAAAAATATCTTCCACTTTCACAGATTAAAAAAATAATTTTGATGTGATTCAAATCTTAAGATGATATTGTTTTCTTCTTTTTTTCTCACAATGATAAATAAAATTGAACTCTCAGTCTAAAAAAAAAAAACAAAAAAAACAATGACACAGCAAATGTGTGCTGTAATCAAAGCTAAAGGCGGTCCAACGAAATATCAGAGTGGACGATCTGTTCTTTGGTCAGACAGTGTATTTATATTCAGAGTAAAACTGTTCATCCTAAAATAATTATTTAACAGTTTTTCCTGTTAATAACGAATCAAATGTCCTCAGAGATGTTCTGGAGATAATTACATCATTAGTTTATATGACTGTCTTCTCCCTCGGGGGTCTTCATTAGAGCGATCTTAGTTTTTCCCGCCTCATTTCTTTCTCCTTTTGGCTCAGTTTTTGTGAAATAAAGCGGCGATATGTCGCTGCTACGATCATTTTATGTTTTTATTCACTGAGATCCTGGATTTAAAGAGGAAGAACTGACGCTCGGATCTGTGGAGGAGTCGGATTCATCTGGTTCTCGCACATGAACAGACGTGGAGTCTTCACACATCAGAATCAGACAAGCGTTAAAATATGCTAATGTGATCCTTCAGATCTGGGACGAACGCATCGTAATGAGACTCTTCTTCTTCTTCTGCGGGTTCCTGAAACCTGTCAGAGACGACCTCTCACCTCTGGCCGACAGCTTCTTCGTGTTGATGATCTTGGCGGCGAACTCTTGGCCTGT
>JAGFBZ010000160.1:127500-128825 GCA_018398805.1 Hirundichthys speculiger
CAATCATTCATTCTTTCATTCATCCATCCATCCATCCATTCATTCATTCATCCAATCATTGATTCATTCATCCATCCATCCATCCATCCATCCTTCCATTCATTCATTCATCCATTCATTCATTCATTCATTCATTCATTCCTTCTTTCATTCATCTAATCATTCATTCATCCATCCATTCATTCATTCATTCATTCATTCATTCGTCCATTCATTCATTCTTTCATTCATCCATCCATCCATCCATTCATCCATTCATCCATCCATTTAATCATCCATTCATTCATTCATTCATTCATCCAATGATTCATTCATTCATCCATCCATCCATCCATCCTTCCATCCATTCATTCATACAATCATTCATCCATCCATTCGTTCATTCATCCATTGAATCATTCATTCATTCATCCAGCCGCTGGACGGGTCCAGTCTGGTCCAGTCAGGGGCCCAGAGACCCGGGGACAGTGGACGGGTCCAGTCTGGTCCAGTCAGGGGCCCAGAGACCCGGGGACGCTGGACGGGTCCGGTCTGGTCCAGTCAGGGGCCCAGAGACGCGGGGACGCTGGATGGGTCCGGTCTGGTCCAGTCAGGGGCCCAGAGACCCGGGGACAGTGGACGGGTCCAGTCTGGTCCAGTCAGGGGCCCAGAGACGCGGGGACGCTGGATGGGTCCGGTCTGGTCCAGTCAGGGGCCCAGAGACCCGGGGACAGTGGACGGGTCCAGTCTGGTCCAGTGGGCCAGACCCGGACGCTGGACGGGCCGGTCTGGTCCAGTCAGGGGCCCAGAGACCGGGACGCTGGATGGTCCGGTCTTGGTCCAGTCAGGGCCCAGAGACGCGGGACGCTGACGGTCCAGTCTGTCCGTCAGGGGCCCAGAGACCGGGGACATGGACGGGTCCGTCTGGTCCAGTCAGGGCCCAGAGACCCGGGGACAGCTGGGACGGGTCCAGTCTGGTTGTCAGGGCCCAGAGACCCGGGGACGCTGGACGGGTCCGTCTGGTCCAGTCAGGGGCCCAGAGACCCGGGGACGCTGGACGGGTCCAGTCTGGTCCAGTCAGGGGCCTAGAGACCCGGGGACGCTGGACGGGTCCAGTCTGGTCCAGTCAGGGGCCCAGAGACCCGGGGACGCTGGACGGTCCAGTCTGGTTCCAGTCCGGGGCTTCCAGTCTGGTCCAGTCCAGGGGACAGCAGGGACGCTGGACGGGTCCCGTCTGGTCCTCAGGGCCCCATAGCGGGGACGCTGGACGGGTCCAGTCTGGTCCCAGTCAGGGGCCCAGAGACCCCTGGACGTGTCTGACGGTCCGTCAGGTCAGGGCCCAGAGA
>JAGFBZ010000161.1:0-80302 GCA_018398805.1 Hirundichthys speculiger
TGAAATTGGTCTCAGTGTACTCCTCCTGGTCTGACGGTGAGTCTGCTGTTGTAAGAGTACACGAGTCTGGAATGGCTGTGGTATTTGAGCATAAAGCAGAAGATTCATGACTGGAGATGGTGTCCCCAGCTTCTGGTGTGAAACTGAGCTCTGTGCAATCCTCCTCACCTTTCTCAGGTGATGTCTGGTCTGAGTGTGGCCCTGAAACCTGAGCCTGAGAGGCTGGGTCTATGCCTGATTGGGTCTGTGTGGGCTCCGGCACGATCAAATCGGTGGTGGTCTCTACACTGCTGCAACTCGGACCACTGATGACATTATCAACATTGGAATCTTTTGCCTTATCAAAAAAGCCAGAAATCGAAGGCACATTTTTTAAGAAGTCAGCCTGTTTTGCCTCCCTGTTTTTTTTTGGCTTTTCGCTTTGAAGCGCCACTTTTTTGTTTGCAATCCATACTATTAATGACAAGCAGAGTTGCAAAACAAAAAAAACCAAACAAAAAACCAAGTCACCACTGGCTCTGTGAAAAGTCACTCGATGACAACACGATATATGATATGATTAAGGGCAGAAGCTAGATAAAGGTAATATCTCAACCGTGTAAAAGGCTTCCTGAGGCAGAACAGAATATAATTAAATAATTAAAATGGAAAAAAAGTAGTACTATACTAGATGAGCTTTTTAGTTGTCAAAGATGGCCAAAAGTTGCAATGTGAAGCTTAAAGGCAGAAAGTAGCTGTTGTTTACATATCAAAGCTAATATGCAAAGTTGCTAAATTCACTAATGAAGTTGCCAGAGATGGCCAAATACAATACAACACACCTTAAAGTGCAGAAGGTGTTATATTTAAACACGAAATGCACTAGCCTTTTAAGGTAGGCTTTTAACCTTTAAAGGTGTAGTGCGATATACGTATAATGTGATATAGTATAATATCATATAATACATATAATATAAATGTATACAAGCCTTTAAAAAGGCTGTTGAATATTAAAACTAAATGTATAATGATATAGTATAATAATATAATACAATATGATATAAATGTATGCAAGCCTTTAAAAAGGCTGTTGAATATTAAACTAAACAAGTGATGTTGGTTGGTCAGGTTGAATGCAAAGCAGTTTGTCAAGCTGTAAGCCAAGGTCAAGTTCTGAGTGAAGAGAAGTGATGCAGGGGGCTGTATATATAGAGACAGAGCCAAAGTCTCCGCCCCTTCTTTCAGTCCACTCAGTGTGGCCAATTCAGCGACTTTTGATGGTCCAGGCTGGCGACTAAAAATGTCATCTAGCGCCTTTGGCGACTTTTTGGTCAGCTAGCGACTCAACTCATCTTTTCAGTGACATAATCATTGTTTTTCAGCATAAATGTAACTGTGCTGCTCTCAGAAGTGTTTCTCATGGTGAAATAGTGCTGCAGATTAGCTCTAATCTCTAAAAAATTGCTAGCACTGCCCTTTTGCATTATGAACGCAGCCATGCATGCATGTTTTCTAGAGATGAGTGTTGTGTGTGACGTTTTTGACGTCATATGTCACGTCATGACGTCATCTGGCGACTTCTAGCGCTTTTCAGAGAGCCAATAGTGACTTTCTGTGATTTTCTTTTTAGCAAACACTGAGTCCACAGGAAAATCCATATTGGACATCCAAATTTGTTCATATGGACATATGGAAGCAAAATCTGCAAAGTGAAGTGGTACAAAACCTTGTGTTCTTAAGGTGAATATCTACTGGTGTATTACTCTCCCAGAAGAGAACTAATAGGTTATAATGACAAGTGAATCATTGTTCACCATGTCGTTTTGTGTGCAAACAATATTGTGCAGGAGTGAAATCACTTCCCACAGAAAATAGATCCAAGTTCTACTAGCTCTCTACTGGGGCCAGCGTTAGGCCCAGGATACGCTGTGGTCACAAAGCGACAGTGTTGCTAGGTCTAGCAACTTGTGGGCGTCCCTAGCGACAAAATAAACCATCTAGCGACTTTGGTGACTTTTTGGTGAATCTGGCTACTCGTCTTTTAAGTGACAAAGTCATTGTTTTTCAACACAACTGTAGCCCTGCGCCACTGTCAGAAGCATTTCTAACGGTGAAATAGTGCTGCAGATTAGCTCTGATCTGTAAAAAAGCTGCTAGCACTGCCTTCTTGTATTATAGACGTAGCCGTGCACACATGTTTTAACGCTGTGATGTTATACGCAATGTCATGACATCATCTGGCGACTTCTAGCGACTTTTAAGAGAGCCAATAACGACTTTCTGTGATTTTCTTAGCAACACTGAGTCCACTGGAAAATCCATATTGGAAATCCAAATTTGTTCACTGAAAAAATACAGTAGCTCTTTCAATGGCATAAGTCTTAAATTACAATACAATATATTCCAATACAGTTATAATATTATGTAAATGTCTATAAGCTTTTAAATAAATTGTTGGAGGCTAAATCTGATACGTAAGATATTAATGTAAGAATGTTGATAGAAGTTTCGATAAATGGATTTAAGAATATTAGATTCGATTTTCAATTAACTGTGGGACATATGGAAGCGTAATCTGCAAAGTGAAGTGGGACAAAACCTGGTGTTCTGAAGGTGAATATCTACTGGTCTATTACTCTCCTAGAAGATAACTAAGGTTATAATGACAAGTGAATCATTTGAATCAACATGTTGTTTTGTGTGCAAACAATATTGTGCAGGAGCGACATCTCTTCTCACAAACAATACATTAGTGATGCACAATATATCGGCATTAACATCGGTATCGGACGATATTTGGTATTTTTTAACATATCGGTATCGGTCCGCTTGGCCGATTTATCGGCTGATGGAAAAAAATATGTATTTTGTTGTTATTTCACTGAAATATACACATTTGTGCACAACAGACTGGAGGTCGTGAGTGCTTCCTCATACCAATATCATATATTTTTTTGATGATAAGATATGTTTCGAAAATTAAAAAAAGACATTCAAAACTTTAGTTTGTATGATTTTAAGTCTGTAAAAATGGTTACTGGTCAAATTTGGAAAAAAAATATCGATATCGGTTAATATCGGTTATCTGCCCTTACAGCAACATTTATATCGGATATCGGTATCGGCCAAAATTTTCACATCGGTGCATCCCTACAATACATCTAAGTTCTATTAGCTCTCTACTGGGGCCAGCTTTAGGCCCAGGATACGCTGTGTTCATAAAGCGTCGGCGAACATGTCAATGTGGTGGGAAAACACAATTATTCATTCTGACTACTGTCCCCCATGGCCCAGGGGCCTTCTGATTGCTGTACAGCATGACCAAGGTGCCTTCTGATTGCCATCCCCTGTGGCCCAGGGCCCCTTTGATTGCCATCCCCCGTGGCCCAGGGGCCCTCTAGTTGGTGTCCCCCATGGCCCAGGGGCCCTCTGGTTGTCGTCCCCCATGGCCCAGGGGCCCTCTGGTTGCCATACAACATGGCCCAGGGGCCCTCTGGTTGCCATATCCCGTGGCCCAGGGGCCCTCTGGTTTCCGTACCGCATGGCCTAGGGACCATCTGGTTGCCATATCCCGTGGCCCAGGGGCCCTTTGATTGCCGTCCCCTGAGGCCCTCTAGTCGCTGTACCGCATAGCCCAGGGGCCCTTTGATTGCCGTACCCCGTGGCCCAGGGGCCCTCTGCTTGCCATGCCCCGTGGCCCAGGGGCCCTCTAGTCGCTGTACCGTATGGCCCAGAAGCCCTTTGATTGCCGTTTCCCATGGCCCAGGGGCCCTCTGGTTGCCATATCCCGTGTCCCAGGGGCCCTCTGATTGCCGTCCGCCGTGGCCCAGGGGCCCTCTGGTTGCTGTACCACATGGCCCAGGGGCCCTCTGGTTTCTATGTCCTGTGGCCGAGGGCCCTCTGACTGCTGTCACCCCCCCCGCCCATTTCAGTTCACCCTTCTCTTTCGGTTCTCTCTTCACTTATCCCATATAACATAGACTAAAGAAGTACAACTAAAGAAGATCCTAAATAATAGAGGCCTCTGATATCGCAATCGATATCGGCATCTGCATTCTTGTTGGGGCCCCCCGGGCCCCCTGGAGCATGGGCCCCGGGGCGCCAGCCCCACTTGCCCGGTCGGTAATACGGCCCTGGCTGTAGATGTAGCTGAAGTCGTGGGTACACATCTAGCCATTTTGAATGTGCATCCACTATTACCAGGAACATTTTACCCATAATGGGGCCTGCATAATCTATATGTAACCTTCTCCATGGCTACTCAGGGCCACTCCCAAGGATGGAGCAGAGCACTTTGAGGGGTGTTTCTTTGTTCTTGGCATGTGGTGCATGACTTTACCTTATTTTCAATGTCTGTGTCCATATGAGGCCACCACATGTAGCTCCTCGCCAGGCCTTTCATGCGGCTCATTACAGGGTGTGACTGATGTAGCTGTTCTAGCATAGGGGGTCGTCCTTTTTCTGGTATCACGATGCGAGCTCCCCACAGCACACAGCCGTCCTGCACACTCAGCTCATGCTGTCTCTGTCTGTAAGGGCTAAAGTCACTGTCTTGGTTACTGGGCCAGTCTCTCAGAATATACTCACGTACTCTGGAGAGTATGGGATCTTTGGTGGTCCACTTTTGTAGCTGTTCTGATGTCATCAAGGGGCCTTGCTCCTGATCCAACATAAACACATGTTCTTCTGATGATAATGAATTAGGGGGTGTCTCTGGCAGGGGAAGACGACTCAGACCATCAGCATTACCATTGTTCTTACCCTCTCTGTACTTGATAACATACTCATATGCTCGTAATAGCACAGCCCATCTCATTATTCTCTGTGAGGCCATCTGAGGCACAGCCTTCATCTCATGAAACAAACTTATCAATGGCTTATGATCTGTGATTATCATAAACTTTCTTCCATACACATACTTGTGAAAATACTGTACACCAAAAATAACGGCTAACCCTTCTTTGTCCAGTTGAGAGTAGTTTTTTTCAGATACAGTAAGCGTGCGGGATGCAAAACCAATAGGTTTCTCTTGACCATCTGGCATACGATGAGCTAACACAGCTCCTACTCCGTAGGGCGATGCATCACAGGACAGTATCAGTTCTTTCTTTTCATCATAGTGTACTAACACACTGCTAGATTGCAACAATTCTTTTGACTGTTGAAACACTTTCTCTTGTTCCGGTCCCCAGCACCACAGTTCATCTTTCCTTAGCAGTTTGTGTAGTGGGGCCAACAGAGAGGATAAGTTTGGCAGGAACTTATTGTAAAAGTTCAGCAAACCCAAATAAGCTTTGAGCTCTGTCACTGATTTTGGGGCTGGAGCCTCCTGCACTGCTTTCACTTTTGCTGGTAAAGGGTGCAGTCCTGTCTTGTCCACGCGGTGTCCCAAAAATGTCACTTCCTCCTCCATGAACTGACACTTGCTCCTTTTTAGACGCAGTCCTGCATTCCGTAGTCGCTGCAAAACTTGATCTAGTGTCTTTAGGTGATCTTTGTCATCCTTACCTGTCAGGATGATATCATCTAGATATACTGCAACGCTTGGGATTCCTTGCAGCACACTCTCCATGGTGCGCTGAAAGATAGCTGGACTGGAACTCACACCAAACGGTAACCGGGTGTATGTGAACAGTCCTTTGTGTGTGTTCACCGTGACATACTTTCTGGATTCTTCATCCAGCACAATCTGTTGGTATGCATGACTCATGTCTAACTTTGTGTATTTTTCTCCTCCAGATAAACAAGCAATCATGTCCTCCATTCTTGGAATGGGATATTGTTCGGTGGGTGACACTCTGTTGACCGTTAACTTGTAGTCACCACAGAGCCTTGTGCTGGAATCTGGTTTTAGTACCGGTACAATGGGCGCGGCCCATTCAGAGAATTTCACCGGCTCAATGATTTTCTCTTTTAAGAGTCTCTCTAGTTCTTGCTCTACTTTCTTTTTTGTAGCAAAAGGGACAGATCGTGGCTTAAAGAAACAGGGTTTTGCATCACTCGCCACATGTATCTTTGCTGTGAAGCCTTTCAGCATCCCTAGCTCCTCCTTAAACACTGTTTCATGTCTCACCAGCAAGTTCTGCAAGATATCATCTCCACCCTCTATTTTATGCACTGGTTGCCAGTCTAATTTGAGGGCTTTAATCCAACCTCGTCCCAGTAGACTGGTCCCTGAACCTTTAACCACCACCACTGCCAGTATCTTCACCATGTCTCTGTGCTCCACTTTAACTTTGGCAGCTCCCAACACCGGCACCTGTGGCCACCATACGTTCTCAGTTTAATCCCACTCCTGACCAGTTTTGGTTTGCCTCTATCATCAAATAACTTCTCAAATGTCCTCTTTGACATGATGGTGTAACCACAGCCAGTGTCCACTTCATATGTTATATTTTGTCCATTTACTTTTAGCTCTTTTCTGATAGGTTCCTCTTTTGTAATCACCATCTCTTCATGCAAGCTGTACATTGTCACAGTGTTTGCCTTCATGTGGTACATCACAGCCACTTCATCTTCACTCTCATTATCCTCTTCTTCCAAGAAATGTGAACGTTTTCCTTGTTTGTCTCTCCCCCTTTTAAAATGTTTTTCCTTCTCTCTGTTTTCAGTTTTCATTCTGCATGCTCTCTTAATGTGTCCCACCTTACCGCAGTTGTGGCACTTTTCAGCGGCAAACCTGCAGTCCTGGGCGACGTGGCTCGTCCCGCCACATCTGTAGCACTTTTTAGAGTCCTGCTGGGACTTTGCACGGGCTTCCGCCATCTTGTTCACAGATCCCATTCCCTTGTTAATTCCAGAACGCTCTGCTATTCCCCGCAAATCCACAATGTCTCTATTAGCAGCCTCCATGGCTTGTGCAAACTTGAGCGCCTTTTCAAAAGTAAGACCGTCCTCTGACAACAATCTGCGCTGTATTCTGTCCTCATTTATTCCACAGACCAAACGATCTCTTAACATCACCGTCAGGGAATTTCCAAAATTACAGTCTTGTGCAAGCTTCCTCAGCTCAGCCACATAATCACCCACGGTTTCATCAGGCTTTCTGTTCCTTGTGTTAAACTTCCACCGCTGTACTATTTCGCTTGGTTTTGGATGGAAATGATTTTTTAACAACCTCACCAATTCGGCGTATGAACGATCTCCCGGCTTATCCGGGCTGAGCAGGTTCCTCATCAGCGCGTAGGTCTGGGCGCCCACGCTACTCAGCAGTACAGCTCGTTTCTTTTCCTCTCCGTCGACATCATTAGCCACGAAGAAATAATCCAAAATCTCACAGTATTCTTCCCAAGATTGCAATCCGCTATCGAAAGGCGCCACCGAGCCCACTGTAGCCGCCATAGTCCTCCGAAGACGGGCACGTCGCTCTTCAGTATGTCGGCGCACTACCACCTGCTAAGCTACGTAGCAAAACTCGACTTGTCCTCCGACACCTGGCTTTTATCCTCGTCGCCAAATGTGATATCGTGTGTATCACGAGTCATGGATGAGGCAGCTTCTTCGGCTTTAGGCACAACTTTATTAGAGGCCCCCCAAACATTGACATCCTGACTTTCGGCGGGTCTCTGCCGAATGCCCCCTGCCCTCTATCCTTTAGAACTAGCAGCTAACTTAACCACTATAGCCCCCTTGTGGGTATGAACTATCATTACAGATGTCACTTCATAACAAGAAGACAGTTGAGTTTCCTCCACCTCTGCTCTGCTCGGCGCTGAGTTTGGTCAACAACCAGCTGTTCTCTCTGCAGTCGGACCAGACTGAAGAAACTCCTCCTCCGTCACAACCTCAACACTGAGTCTGATGAGTTTCATAGTGGATTCTGTGGTTTTAAAGGAGATTTCCATCCACTCTGATCCCAGTATGACCCCACGTGACCTGTGTGTGCCCTGATCATGAAGAAGATGCCCCAAATCGACTCTGTCGTCAGTATCTGCTCACCTGGTCTTACAGGTGAGTTTTAGCAGCCACTCCTGCAGGTCTCTGCAGATGTGTCGTTCAGGTCAGGACTTCCTGCCCATCTGCCTGTAGCTCCAACCAGGAATGAGACAAACGTGAGGAAACTCTGGGGTATGAACCAGTGTTTGCAGTGATGGACCGCTACGTCAACATGGTCCGTCTCGGGGAGTTTCTGTGGTCAAACTAGATGTTTTTAGTTGGTGCTTTGACTGGTTTTGAAAGCTCTTCAAGTGTCTGTTGTCAGGCTGGTTTGGTCCAGTTTGCAGTCGTTTCAAGTCCCGTAACTCATCCAACTGCAACACATTATTTTCAGCTGCTGTTTGAAACTACTTTTAGCTTTCTCTCTCATCTTCCTTTAAAATCTGTTGGGTTTTTTTTGCCTGTTCATCCATTTAGACGTTCAGGGATCCAATCCAGCTCATTATTCTGTGTTTAACAGTAACATTAAAAAAAAATCTGCTCAAATATTTGTTCTGCTGCAGCTCCTCAGTGTGTCCTGCAGGGGGCAGTACAGAGACAGACAATCACTGAATGAAGCACTTGGTCGTTTTCTCTTCATCATTGGATGCTATTTAAAGCTTTTGGCGGTGCTAAGTTCCTAAAACAAAAAAGAAACATATAAAATGCTGTAATCCCTGTGTGAGAGAATTTTACTGTGATTAAAAAACCACAACAACAAAGCTACAGTGAGATCGGAGCCCCGGTCAAAGGAAACAGGTATGAACCAGCCTGACAGGTGGAGGTGCTCCTCTGTTTTCACATCTACTGCTGTTCATGCTACTTTCAGTTCACCTTTATGTGTAGAGCTCCAAGTCACTGGAAAAGTCCTCTCCGGACACTTTACACAGAAGACAAGTCCAGTACAGTCCAATCAAAGACAGTCCAGCTCAGTTCCATTCAGTTCTAGTTCGCTGTTGTCCAGTTCATCCACTTCATAGATTCATAACAACAGTTCAGTTAAGGAACCCAACCGACTCAGCAAATCTTCACTTTGATTCAGTCCTCCATCCTCAGCAAGCGTGAGGTGACAGTGGAGAGAAGAATGACCTCCATCAGGACCAGAACCAGGGAGGAGCTAGAAAATAAGCTTGCCAGATTTATATCAGATGAGTTGCTTCTCGAACCGGGGGGGTAGCGACTGAACGAACCAGACGGAGGTTACAACAGCTGGAATGAGCTTCCACTGCAGGGTTTCTGGACTCTCCCTCAGAGATGGAGACGTTCATCCAGGAGAGACTGGGAGGAGAGTAGAGCTCCTCCACATGGAGCACAGCCAGCTGAGGAGGTTCATCTGGTCAGGATGACTCCTGGATGCCTCCCTGGGGAGGAGTTTCAGACTCATCCAACCAGGAGGAGGTCCCTGAGGCAGATCCAGGACACCCTGGAGAGACTATGTCTGTCAGCTGGTCTGGACAGTGAGACCTGCCTCACTTTGATTAAATATCGGTTTTTAAAGGAGATAATGAAGACAAAAGAGTAAAAACATCTCACAGACTTTAAGCTGTGGATTTTCTTTAAATCCAGATGTAACTGCATTACTGATAATTTCAACCTCAACTTTATTGTTCCAAACAGAAAACACGACGACTAACAACAGACAACATGAAATACATGCAAATATATGAGAAGTTGGTAAAACTCTGGAAGTCAGCATTCATCATCATCATCATCATAACAGCTGCTTTATGGGGGTACCTAGTACTGACAGCATCTATTTTTTGGTGGGGGAGGGGGTCAAACTAAACAGAGCACAAACATGAAAGTTTCCCGCTCATGTACAGTGTTCTCCACAAGATTAATGAGCCTTCATGTTTGGGCTGGATCATGAAAGTGAGTCTGAGACCAGGAGAGTTCACAGAGACTCAGAGCAGGAGCTACAGCACACACATGCATCTGGACAACTTCAGCTTTGAACCACAGCTTCAGCCAAACCTGAAGGATGACCAGTGCCGACAAGATCATTGATGTCAGAAAGGCCCAGGTGAGGGAGTGAAAACCAGAAAGTTCAATGACAAAATTTAGTTTTCAGTCGAACTCAGACATTTTAACACTCACCTGGTTTCCACTGCTGCCCTGTGGACTGGAACATGGACTCTGTTCACCTGTGCAGATCTTCTCCTCCCAGCATTCACAGGGAATCACATGACCACAGACGAGAGAGAGAGAGAGAGAGAGAGAGAGAGCATGGGTGCCCTCTGGTGGTTATCAGAGATCATTTACTCATCACTGCTGTCACTGTCAATCATTAAGTCAGAAAACTTCCTGTCTTAGTTCACTGAGGATGATCAAAATTATTTCTATCTTTGCTAAATGCCAGAATAATAAGATATTAAATAAATAATAATTTCTTTTAAAACAGAAGTTTACATATTCTAAGATAACTATGTCTTTGAATAACTTGGGAAAGCCCAGGTGATGATATAATGGTGACCAGACTGATGGAGGTCTGGACAGAGCTAATGAACTGAACACGTTCTTCAATAGGTTCAGTTCTGCCCCTGCCTCCAGCCCAACAGACCACACACCCTCCGTGAGCCCACAGCTTTCCTGTCACACCTCCACTCTGTCACCCTGCAGCTCAGTCATGGACCAGAAAACAGCATCACCTTTCTCCACCTCAGAGACCTCCTCTGCCTCCCCCTCCACTCTGTCTGTCTCCTGCAATCAGGTCAAAAAACAACTTGAGAAACTGAACCAGAACAAGGCTGCAGGTCCAGACGGTGTCTGTCCCAGAGTTCTCAAGACCTGCTCATTGCAACTATGTCCGATTCTCCAGCACCTCTTCAACACCAGTTTGAGACAGAGAACAGTTCCTGTGCTGTGGAAAACATCCTGCCTTGTTCCAGTGCCTAAAAAACCACAACCAGCTGAACCTAACGACTACAGACCAGTTGCCCTGACATCTCACATCATGAAAGTCCTGGAGAGACTCTTACTGGCCCACCTCAACAAGCAGGTCAGCAGCTTTCAGGACCCATTACAGTTTGCATATCGTAATGGGCTTGGGGTTGAAGACGCCATCATCTACCTGCTTCACAGAGCCCACTCTCATCTGGACCAATCAGGCAGCACTTTGAGGGTCATGTTCTTTGATTTCTCAAGTGCTTTTAATACAATTCAGCCTGCGTTGTTATGTGAGAAGCTCCATAAGTTCCAGGTGGATTCCTCCACAACCTCCTGGATTTATGACTACCTCACAAACAGACCACAGTTTGTGAGACTGAAAGGTTGTGTGTCTGAGATGGAGGTCAGCAGCATTGGAGTACCACAAGGAACTGTTCTCTCACCATTTCTCTTCACGCTCTACACCTCTGACTTCCAGTACAACTCTGAGTCCTGTCATCTGCAGAAATACTCTGATGACTCTGCAGTTGTTGGGTGTATCAGCAACGGACAGGAAGCAGAGTACAAAAAACTGATCTGTCAGTTTGTGAAATGGTGTAGTAACAATCATCTCGTATTAAATACCAGCAAAACTAAGGAGATGATTGTCGACTTCAGGAGGAGCAAGAATCAACACAGCAGTGTTTCCATCCTGGGAAAGGAGGTGGAGGTGGTGGAGGAATACAAGTATCTTGGAGTTCAGCTTGACAACAGACTGGAGTGGAAATGCAACACAGAATACATCTACAAGAAAGGTCAGAGCAGACTCTACTTTTTAAGAAAGTTGAGATCTTTTAATGTCTGCACCAAGATGTTGCACATCTTCTATAGGTCTGTTGTTGAAAGTGCAATCAGCTTTGCAGCCATCTGCTGGGGCAGCAGCATCAGAACCAGAGACCTGAAGAGAATCAACAAACTGATCAGGAAAGCTGGATCTGTGCTGGGTGTAACTCTGGAGCCGCTGGAACTGATTGTACAAAAAAGAATGCTGCACAAGCTGATGAAGATGATGAAGGACTCTTCACACCCTCTCCACGACACAGTGATCAAACAACAGAGTGTGTTCAGTAAGAGGCTTCTTCAGGTCCGTTGCAAGACGGAAAGATACAGAAGATCATTCCTGCCAGCAGCCATCAGCCTCCACAACAAGACTTAACACCTGTTATTATATTATTATTATTATTTCTGTCTCTTTTTTATTAAAAAAAAAAAAAAAGAGAGAGAGAGAGAGAGAGAGCCTTTACTACTACATTGAATTTCCCTTTATGGGATAAATAAAGTATTTTTTCATTTTCATTTCATTTCATAATGGGTTGTGAAGCTTCTGATAGGTTAATTAACAACATTTGAGTTAATTGGAGGGGAACTGGTGGATGAATTTTTAGGAAAAAACCTCAAACACACTATTTCCTTCTTTGACATTGTGGGGAAATGGAAAGAAATCAACCAAGCCCTGATAAAAGCTGAGGGTTGCGTCAGGAAGGAGATCTGACATAAAACCTCTGCCAGGCTGATCATGCACTCCTCCCTCATGTTGTCCTGTTGGCGTCTGGGCTCCAGTTTCCTCCTGGAGGAGTCTTCACACTCTCTCAGCTCATCCCTCAGCTCTGGTCTTTCTTCTTCTTGTTCAGCAGTAATCCATGGCTTATTATTGGGGAAACAGCGAACAGTCTGGGAGGACGTGGTGACATCCAAAGTCCAATCATTGCTGGTGAGGAAATGAACATTCTGCTTGAAGTCAGGTGGAGTTTTGTCCAAAAAAAACACGAATCAAATCCTCGTAATCAGCGTGAAAGTGTTGGGCTGCTGTGCCTGTGGTCTAAACTGAACTGATTAAACTCATTCAACACGTCTGTTGTATCAGACACTTTGAAGAAGTTCAGAGTTTCTGCAGCTGTTTGGTTTCATGCTTGATTTTGTGGTAAACCGAGTTCCTCTTGCAACTCCGTGTTGAAGAGGAAGTAGATCAGAAACCACAAAACCACATCACTTTTTAACTCATTGTCCTGAATCGTCTGTTTCAGTCTGTTTCAGAAACTGTGTTATGACTGACTGACTAATAAACCTGAACTGAAACTCTGAGTTTAAGAGGCAACTTAACTGACGCAAGAGCGTTCAGTTGATGTTTCCCTCCTTCTACACACCCTGATACAAGTGACTGTGTCATTAACAGACATGCGCTGACCTCGGTAACAAGATGATGACGGTCATTAATTAGGATCAGCTGTGTTAAAGCAGGGAAACATACAGACCCTGCAGGACATCGGCCCTCCAGGACTGAGATCGGAGACCCCTGGTGTACAGTGACAATAACCTTATGACATATGTCACAAAGTCAGCAAAACTGAATGCAGCTGGACACCGCTGGGTGGCAGAGTTGGCGGATTATAGGTCCACCCTCAAGTACAGACCTGGATCAGCAAGTCAAGATGCAGACTTCTTGTCATGACAAGCATTTCATTGATGAAATCATGCAGGAATGCACAGAGGAATGCCAGCAGGATGCCGTCGAATGTATCAGCAAAGCACTGGAAAGAGAGGAAACGGAAGAAGTTCATTGGATCTCCGTACTGCCAGAGGGGTGCAACATCTCAGAGCCAATTCAGCTTCTTGCAGTTGAAGACGTGCCCAAAGAGATGCCCAAAATGCAGATGCAACCATAAGCAGTGTTTTGGTCCTGAAAAGAACTGGTGCCTATTTGAAATATGAGGATAAGACAGCAGAAAGTGAAACAGTTAGTCACCTTCTCAGGGACTGGGGTGTTCATACCTGAGGAGCACCTTGAAGAGGAGCAGAGGGAGGAGAAACATAATGTTTAGGAGGAAATCAACGAACCAGCTTTGGAACCTGAGAGCAAGCAGATAATGATACATGGAGAGACAGGTTGAAGAATCAGAATCAGACAACCCTGTCATGTCTACACGAACGTAAAACTACATCAGCTGACCTTCCAGCAGTTGAAGACCTGCATGAACAGCCCTTCAGGAATCAGCCATGTTTCTTCTGCCATCATTTATCATAATTTATGTATTCCTTTTACTGCGAAGACTTTACATACATTTTCATTTAAATTCAATTCTATTTGTATAGCATCTATTACGATGCAGTTTGTCTCTTAGGCGCACTTCAATGGACTGTTGACCCTTTAATACAAAAGGACTGTGAACATTTAGTCTGGTATTAGGGCCATGAGTGACTTTTGCCAAGAATTAAAAAAAAAAAAAAAAGTAAAACTGAGATAGTATAGCCTAGTGATTCTCAACCGGAGGTCCGTCGACCCCTAGTGGTCCATGGTGTAATTGCAAGAGGTCAGTGATAATGGAATATATATATATATATATATATATATATATATATATATATATATGTATATATATATTTTTTTTGTTTTTTTGTTTTTTTGTTTGTTTGTTTGTTTGTTTGTTTTTTAAAGATCCTCTGACATTTATAGAAATAGTTTATTATATTACTCAAATGTGACCAAGACCTTTGTAGAGGCAGGAAAGTGCTTCCCATTTGTCACAGTGTGTGTGTGGGATGGAGCTGACTGTGTGTGGGTGTGTCACTGGAACTGGCTGATTGTCTCATGATTATCACCTGCACCTCTGACACTTTGTTTGAATGATGAGAGAGGAGGCAGGGTGCTGATATTTTCTGTTGACCGCTATTTGAGTTTTAAATCTGAAAGTCCAGTTTGAAAGCACGCCTGTAAATGCCTCACAATAAACACTGCCAAATTGCATGCAGCTTAATGGTTTTTTCTAATAAGAACAAGCGCGTCGGACAGATCCCTGAAATCCTTTCTCAGTGACTATTTGGGTCTTGATAGTCACACTACATTGTCAACAGAAACAGCTTCAGAGCCAGTCTGTCGGAGTCTTTGCTGGATTTGTGCAGGAAACAATGGACCACTCAGCCACATTGGAAGTTGACCGTGAGTAAATATGAACAAAGTGACAAAGTGGAGCGCAACCCAAGGTATGTTGAGCTCAATTTTTCATGCTGTGAAGTTGAAACTTGCCTGGACACAGCTGATGCTGGCGGTGGTTGCATTTTGGATGCACTTGGATGCTGAAGGTGATGTTTGATGTCGCTCTTTCCATATTGCTCAAGATTGACTTAACCTGTGGAAGAAGTGGACCAATTGTTTGTGGACATTAAAGGAGTGAAGCTTGATTTATTGCTGATGTTCAAGTCTGATTTGGAGTGTGGATTGTGGAATTGAAGACAATATTGGATTGTTTGTGGAATCAGACTTGTGCAAGGGAAGTTGTATGTAGATTGTGACGTTTGCTCTCTGAAAACATACTGCACTGGATGTCAATATGAGTGGGTCAAAGGCTGGTTCACATGTCAGTGGGTCAAAAGCTGGTTCACATGTCAGTGGGTCAAAGTGTGATTCAAGTGCAAAGGAAATTGCAAGCAATGAAACTGTCAAAAGGAAAATTAATCTTACTGAAAAGGCCTGGGTGTATAAGATGGAAACTCTCCAAAAGGAACGTCAAACAAAAGTGAATAAAATAAAAGGTACCATCGTTATTTTGAAGGAGCTCATGAAGGATGACGATAAAGCTTCGCAGGTACAGACTCAACTGGACATTTTGGCACCATTGCATGAGGTTATTTCCCTGCATGGATCACTAATGGAAATATTACCTGACATGGAAAAGGATAAACAAAGGAAGTGGTTTTCAAGCATCAACAAATACAACAAAGGGTTTATTGAGGATGTGAAATTTTGGCTTTCTGAAGTAAAGAGACCTGTCTCAAGGCATGTAACAGACGAAGTGGAGAAACTGCTGAATACCAACAAGGAAAGTGAAACTACTCCAAGTTTGTCACCACATGAGCCAGATCATGATAATAAAGATCTTGACATGGAACAGGACCGTTTACTTCAAGACACAAACATTGAGGAGGATGCCCTCTGTGGATTACTGCAGGATGACATAAATCCAAACGACAGCATTTCAAATGTTGGAACCAAAAAATATAAATTTAAACCTGGCAAGTCAAGAACTTCAACCTCATCCCTTTACCTCTTCTCGTGTCTCCTCTTCTTGTGTCAAAGCAGAGGCTGAAGTCGCTGCTCTTCTTACTCGTCAGAAGTTACTTAAACAAAAACAAGAATTGGACCAGCAAGAGGAGGAAATAAAGAAAAGAAAAGAGAGATTTGAGCTTGAGTTGGAAATAGCAGCTGCTCAAGCTAAGATGGAAGTCTTAAGAGTCTCAAGAAGCAGTGTGAAAGGCAGCTGCAGTAGAGGATCAGATGGAATGGAATCCTACATGGTCAGAGGGGCTCATGCTGCTCTTAATGCTGAGGCTGACGCATTTGTGACTGCTGGTCGAGGAATGTACGAGGGTCAAGCCGCATCCAAGTCCCATCTGACCAAAGGAAATGAAAGGAAAATTGCTGTTAGCTCTCAAGTAGCCCAGCAGAGGCCTCCTGGATTTTTGACAGCTCCTGATAGCATGAGTGTTCCGGGTCCTCAGCCAGGAGTCAGTTCACATGCTCAGATGCCAGTTGGTAGTGACAGTTACAACTTGCGAACCATAATGGCAAGACAAAATGAAATTTCTGCGTTGCTGGCTCAACAGTATCATATGTCTCATTTACCGAAACGAGAGATTCAGTTCATGAGAGCCTTTGAGCATGATGTAGAGGAGAGAACAAGTAATGCTGGAGACTGCCTGCATTTCCTATCACAGTACACAAGAGGAGAACCACGAGAGCTTGTACGAAGCTGCCAACAAATGCCTGCAGACAGAGGATACCAAAAGGCCAAGGCTTTGTTGGAAGAGCATTTTGGAAACGAGCAAAGGGTTGCTTCAGCTTATATGAAAAAGGCACTCTCATGGCCTGTGGTGAAAGTTGAGGATATCAAGTCTCTCCAGGCTTATGGCCTTTTTTTGAGAGGATGTTGTAATGCTATGGATGACATACAGTACATGACCGAACTTAACATGCCTGCAAACATGCTGACAGTGATCAGGAAATTGCCATATAAATTGCGAGATAAATGAAGGTCAGTAGCGTACGATATTCAAGAGACCCGTCATCAACGAGCTACTTTTCCTGATATTGTAAACTTCATTGAGCGCCAGGTCAGAACTATAGCTGACCCTGTATTCGGCAACATACAGGATACACCGAAGACAATGCTAACTAAAGACCGTCGAAAAGATAACTATCAGCGTCACACACGGAACCAAGGAAGTAGCTTTGCAACCACAATGGTGTCAATGGATGGAAAGGCCCATGTCAAAAAGGAAGGAGTCTCAGTGGACAAACAAATCTGCTTGTACTGTAAGGGTGAACACTCATTAGAGTTGTGTTCTCTATTGGGAAAGAGAGCACATAAGGAAAAGATAACGTTCCTGAAGGAGCATGGAGTCTGCTTCGGCTGCCTGTGCATAGGGCACATAAGTAAGGATTGTAGGAGGCGACTGTCATGCAGAACATGTGGAGCTAGTCACCCTAGCATGCTTCATATTTACCCCAAGAATAAAGAGCAAATTAAAGGAGGTGAAATGGATTCAAAAAAAGGCTCTCCTGTAGCAGTGCAAAGCGGTGGTCTCACTGGGGCCGGTGACCATGACTGTAAACTCTCCATCATGCCAGTCAAGATTAAGTCTAAAAGGAGTCACAAAATTGTGGAAACCTATGCCTTTTTGGACCAAGGCAGTTCTGGTTGCTTTTGTACATCAGGTCTGATGAATAAGTTGAATATAGTAAGAAGAGGAACAAAAATTATTTTACGCACCATGGGCCAGGAAAAACTTGTGGAATGTTGCATTGTGTCTGATCTTGAGGTAGCTGGATTGAATAGTGACTTTTACTGTGACTTACCAGATGTTTTTACACAGAAGAAAATGCCTGTGTGCAGGAGCAACATACCAAGGAAGCAAGATCTGGTTAGATGGTCATATTTGCAAGGAATACATCTACCTGAAATTGATGCTGATATCGAGCTTTTGATCGGCTTAAATGCACCTAGAGCGCTGGAACCAATAAAGGTGATTCCAAGTGAAAATGGAGGACCATATGCTGTTCAAACAATGTTGGGATGGACTGTTAATGGGCCAATAATCGGTGCATCAAATATGGAGCATCCCAGCTTTACTGTTAATCGCATTTCTGTGGTGAGGTTGGATGAACTGTGGAAGCAACAATTTCAGCTAGACTTCCCTGAATGCAGCCAGGAAGAGCAACTGGGTCCATCAAGAGAAGACTGCCTGTTTATGGAGATGATGGAAAACACTGTTGAGATGGTGGATGGTCACTACACCATTGGTTTGCCTTTAAAGAACAGGGGTGTGTGCATGCCTGACAATCGCAAGCTAGCAGAGCCACGTGCCATACACCTGAAGAGAAGGTTCCAGAAAAATGCTGTGTTTCATGCAGACTACACCATCTTCATGGACAGCATAATTTCTTGTGGGTATGCGGAAAAGGTACCTGCTGAGGAGTTAGCATGCAGTCATCAAAGAACTTGGTACATCCCACACCATGGTGTATACCATCCACAGAAGAGGAAAATCAGAGTGGTATTTGACTGTGCTGCATCATTCCAGGGCATGTCACTAAACACACAGCTGCTGCAGGGACCCGATCTTACCAGCTCATTAATTGGAGTCATTACTAGGTTCAGGAAAGAATCCATCATTCTGATGGCAGATATTGAGGCCATGTATCACCAGGTGCGTGTACCAACTGATGACCGCAACCTACTAAGGTTCCTCTGGTGGCCCAGTGGAGATTTCTCTCAACCCATGGAGGTGTACAGGATGTGTGTCCATCTCTTCGGACAACTTCATCACCGAGCTCGGCAACTTTGCTCTGCGAAGGTGTGCGTTGGATAACAGTGACTCCTTCAGTCAGCAGGTGGTGGACACCATTTTACACAGCTTCTACGTGGATGACTGTCTTGTCGCAGTACCCTCTGAGTCTGATGCCATTGCTCTTTATCATGACCTTCGAGCTATTTGTGCTAGAGGTGGCTTTCAGCTGAAGAAGTGGATCAGCAACAGCAGAAGTGTGTTGGCTGAAATTCCTGAAGAGGAAAGGGCAAAGGATGTGAAGGAAATGGATTTGAATCATGACACACTACCTGTTGAAAGAGTCTTGGGAGTGCAATGGTGCGTTCAGTCAGATTCATTCAAGTTCAAGATTGTGATCCGAGATCGACCTTTGACCCGTAGAGGGATTTTGTCTGTGGTCAGTTCCATCTACGATCCGATAGGAGTGCTGGTGCCGGTGGTGCTTAAAGCCAAGTTGATGTTGCAGGATCTGTGTAGGAAAGGCTTTGGATGGGATGAAGTCATACCCCTACCTATGGCAACAGAATGGACGAATTGGCTACAAGAGCTCCACCTACTTGAGGATTTCAAAATCAACAGATGTTTTAAGCCTGAGAATTTTGGCACTGTAGCCTTTGCCCAATTGCATCATTTTGCTGATGCAAGTGAGGTGGGTTATGGGACTGCTACTTACCTGCTGTTGTGCAACACTGATGGAAAACCATGCAGCATCCTTGTCATGGGAAAGGCAAGAGTGGCTCCTTTAAAACCAATCACCATTCCCAGACTAGAGCTAACAGCAGCAGTAGTGGCAGCACGCATGGACAGGTTGTGGAGGAAAGAGCTGCACATGACATTGCTGGATTCTGTCTTTTGGACTGACAGCACTTCAGTACTGAAATATCTCAAGAATGAAACCTCCAGATTTAAAACATTCGTGGCCAACCGGGTCTCTGAGATCCTTAACGCTTCTCACGCAGCCCAGTGGAGATATGTGAGCACATCATCC
Organism: Hirundichthys speculiger; assembly: GCA_018398805.1. Classification (NCBI taxonomy): domain Eukaryota; kingdom Metazoa; phylum Chordata; class Actinopteri; order Beloniformes; family Exocoetidae; genus Hirundichthys; species Hirundichthys speculiger. The sequence continues at coordinate 19,628 of JAGFBZ010000161.1, forward strand.
AACCCGGCAGATATTGCTTCCAGGGGACTTGGAGTGACATCGTTCCTCAAGGATAGAGTGGTTATGTGGACCGCAATTTCTGCTATCAAAGGAGCAATGGCCTGTAGACATGGACTGTTTAGGGGAACTGTCAGAGCAAGATGACCCTGAGCTCAGGAGGAGCATTATGGCTCATGCTGTTTTAGCCAAAGAAGACGATGACTCAGTGTCTCAGCTGATTGAACGTACCTCATCTTGGAACCACCTGAAACGAGTAATGGGTTGGCTCTTACGATTCAAACATCGGCTCTTAGGTCTGTGGAAGAAGAGGAAGGAGGTCAAAGCACTGCAGTCAGACACAAAGAGGGATGGTCCAGGGAAGAGGAGTGTTAAAGACTCATTTCATGCTTCTCTCACTGTGGATGAGCTAAAAGAGGCGGAGCTGGAAATAATTAGATTATGCCAATGGAAAAGATTCCCAGAGGAGTTTTCCAGTCTTCAAAAGAATCAGACTGTGAAGCAGACAAGTCACCTATACAAGCTAAATCCAACGCTTGATAATGGCATCTTGAGGGTCGGCGGCAGGCTCAGCTGGGCAGCGATGCCCAAAGAGGTGAAGCATCCGGTCATTCTGACCAAAGACCTGCATATCTCTGACCTAATTTTGAGACAAATACACAAGGAGGTTGGCCATGGTGGAAAAACTCATATGTTGGCAAGGCTACGCCAGAAATATTGGATTACTGGGGCTAGTGTCGCTATACGAAGGATCCTGGCGAAATGCGTTGTTTGCCGACGAGTTCTGGCGGTCCCAGCCAGCCAAACGTATGGCAGACTTGCCACGCAACAGGATTTCTCCAGATGATCCACCATTTACCTCAGTTGGAGTTGATTGTTTCGGCCCGTTTGAAGTGAAACGCGGAAGATCTAAAGTGAAGAGATATGGAGTAATATTCACCTGCCTAGCTTTAAGAGCTGTCCATATTGAAGTAGCTGCATCGTTAGAGACAGATTCTTTCATCAATACTCTACGTCGCTTTATAGCAAGGAGAGGCCAAGTCAGAGAACTCTGCTCTGACAATGGAACCAACTTTGTAGGTGCTGATCGAGAGTTGAAAAGGTCTTTGGATCAGTGGAATCAGTCTCATATCCATGACGAACTCCTACAAAAGGGAATAAAGTGGAAGTTTAATCCTCCAAGTGGGTCCCATCATGGGGGAGCGTGGGTGAGGTTGATTTGCTCAGTCAGGAAAGTCCTTAATTCTACTCTGAGAGTACAGACTCTGGATGATGATAGTCTCCACACTTTGCTGTGTGAGATTGAAGCTATTCTTAATAGCAGACCAATCACAAAAGCATCCACAGACCCAAATGACCTTGAGCCTTTGACTTCCAACCATCTTCTTCTCCTTAAAGGTCAGCCATCTTTCCCACCTGGTGTTTTCCAAAAGGAGGACTTGTATGCAGTACGTAGATGGAAACAGATACAGTACATGTCCGATTTGTTCTGGAAGCGATGGATAAAGGAATACTTACCACAGCTTCAAGAGCGTCAAAAATGGAACGGAATTCAGCGTAATTTTATTGCAGGAGACATTGTACTTGTTGTGGATGACTCTGCGCACCGCAATTCTTGGATCATGGGAAGAGTTGTCAAAACGGTTCAGGATAGAAGAGGCCTTGTTCGTCAAGTCAAGATCAAGACAAAGACGAGTTGTTTGGACAGACCTGTCTCAAAGATTTGCCTACTTCTGGCAGCCGAAGACACATGATGGATTACTTGTTGACTTGACTTGTTTGACTTGCCTTGACTCTGGATATATGACTTGTGACAGACCTTATCATAACGTGGCTTCATACTTTATGGAACCTCTGGCCTAGAGACACTTGAAGCCACTTGAAGAACCTGGTTGTTCAAGGACATTGAAATTGAACTTTTTTCACGTTGCATAAAAAAAAAAAAAAAAAATGTGTTTGCTCATCTTGTTGTACTTACCTGCATTTGACTGTATTACCGTTGTTTGGTACTTATTATGGTATAATAATTAGGGGCCGGAATGTAGAGGCAGGAAAGTGCTTCCCATTTGTCACAGTGTGTGTGTGGATGGAGCTGACTGTGTGTGGATGGAGCTGACTTTTTGTGGGTGTGTCACTGGAACTGGCTGATTGTCTCATGATTATCACCTGCACCTCTGACACTTTGTTTGAATGATGAGAGAGGAGGCAGGGTGCTGATATTTTCTGTTGACCGCTATTTGAGTTTTAAATCTGAAAGTCCAGTTTGAAAGCACGCCTGTCAAATGCCTCACAATAAACACTGCCAAATTGCATGCAGCTTAATGGTTTTTTCTAATAAGAACAAGCGCGTCGGACAGATCCCTGAAATCCTTTCTCAGTGACTATTTGGGTCTTGATAGTCACACTACAACCTTTATCTAGGGAGTAACATGACCTTCTTTTTCTCTTTCACAAGCTTAATTCATTGTATTTTAATTAGAAATCTTGCATCTATTTTCAATGTTGAGTTTACTGCAGGACAGTGTTAATACGAACTTAACACTATCTGCATCCTTTTCAAATTATGAGTCCCTGAGCACTTCAGCCGGCTGCACTGTTCATTTCTTAGAAGACATGCTTTTATTGTCAAATATCTGAAAGAAGCCATTGGGAGGGGGCGACTCATTAATTTGCAAAGTTCAAGTTTGCGCTTGAAATTGCGATAAAAAAGAAGACGATAAAAACTAACAGTTTTCATTTAGTAGTATCGTCTTACTTCATTGTGCTTGTAATTTGGACAATTCCTGTTAATTATTCCTTGAATTAAGTTTTTGTTATTGTCAAGGAATTATAGATCAAATGGGCTGATGATGTCATCGGCCCAAAACAATTTGATGTGAGAGGGTGGAGACAAAAAATAGAAACCTGCTGTAAGCTGTGAAATTTGCTGTGCTTCTTGTAAACTCCAGCACGGAACTGGAGAGAAAAAAAAAAATCACAAAAAGGAGGATGAGGTCAAGTCTTTTTTAAGAGCAGATGATAGTGTTAGATGGAGGCAGATGATTCGCGGTGGCAGCCCCTGAAGGGGAGAGCAGAAAGGAAAAGAAGAAGGGAGGAGTTTTGTAATCTTGTGGTTATTCTGAGAATGTTCACTCTGTGGCCTCATGAGCTTTCGAAACCGACCCCTCCCTGCTTCTCTGGAAGCCTCCACAGACTCAGTAATGGAAACTGGTCTGCAGACTGAGGCTGAGATGCTCTGTCTGACTTCTGCAGCTCCTGGTTTCTGTGATGGAGTCTGTTTCACAAACCTTCTCCACAAACATCCATCTGTGACCCTTGAAATCCATGTTACTATCGCAGGAAACATACTTTCAAGAGTATATTCAGTCAAGTCAAATCATTGTTTAAGCACATTTAAAAACAGCCTCAGTTGATCAAAGTGCAGTACAGGCTAAAGCAAATATAAATCTAAAAAAAAAAAAAAAAATCAATATATCCCTCAGTCAACAATAAGATAAAGGTAGAACACACACATCAGTCATCACTGGATGTTATAAGAACAAACTCTTCTTTTTTATACACAGTCTCATTAAAAGTGATGTGCCGAGCCTTTTAGGTGAAAACATTAAGAACTGATGCTTATATAAGCTACGTTTGTGTTTCTGCTACTGATGTGTTTAAAATCAGTGTGAACGCTGATGCTCCAAATTCCAACTAGCAAAAAAAGAAAACTAAACACGGAAACTGGATTAAAGAGTCACAATATAAAACTTATTTGTTAAAACCAGTGTTGCTAAGGTAAGTGAAACATATCTGCTAATAAGAATTTGCTGCTAAAAGTAAAGCAATCAAGCAAAGAAAAACAGTTTTGTATTTGTATTCCTGAAGCTTTTTTTTATTTATTCAGTGTGACCTCTATTGTACCTCAATCAATAGTTTCTTTTTTTCCCCCATTTCTGGACTTCCTCTTTTGCTCTTGTTATGCATCACTGCCCAGTACTGGATATTTCCTTGTGTCTTCATTTCTGTCAGGCAGGTTCAGGTAAGGTTTTTTTCAGAAAATTAATAAGTATATTAAAACATTTTTTTTTAAATTACATACAATATTAGGAAAGAGATTAAGAATGATTCTCAGTCTGGATCATCTTCAGCAAACTGTTGCTCTGAAAAGTCTCCAATATTTCACTTAGAAACTTAGAAACAGAATCATCTTTGTTTGACAGATTCAGAGTCTGGACACATACGAGGAACATTTTGAAGACAAAACCAAAACATTTTTTTTTCTTTTTTCACAGAGAAATGGAAAACTTCTACACCAACATCACCTCAGTGGAGAAAAGATACGACAACATCAGTTACAAACACAGTGATCATGACAACACCACGAACTACAGCTATGATGATTACAGAAGCTTTTATAACTTTATATATGAGATGGAATTGATCATCGTTTGCACTGGACTCCCCTTGATCATCGTCGCCATCTATGCTCTTTATTCTCTGGTTTGTACATTATATTGAACTTATGTGTAATATATGTAAGCGGAATTTTAAGTACATCCTCTCATCACTTCTATGGTATCAGGAAGTATTATGACATCACCAGTCCTCTGGTTCCTTAAATTAGGTGACCTCAACCTCAGATGAACAACCCAGTTTTTATCACATGGTGTCATTATTTAAATTTATTCAACAACATTCCTCCATTCATTAACTCTGCTTCTCCAAATTCGGTCCCGGGGCAGCAGTCTAAGCAGAGAGGTCCAGAGTTTGTGACCACAGGTGAGGGCAGGAACAAAGATGGAGCAGTCAACAGAAAGTCTTGTCTTTGGCTCAGCTCCCTCTTCACCACAACAGACCACTACAGAGTTCACATTCCTGCAGATGCTGCTCCTCTCCACCTGTCAGTCTCCTGCTCCATTCTTCACTCACTCATGAACAAGACCCCTCCCAGCAGCAGCACCTCACCTCCCACCTGGAGAGGTCATGTAGGGAGGGACTGATGGACACCAACACTTGTCTCACTGAAATCATTGCTGATGTCTTTCATGGATCCAGGCCAGGTGTTTAAAGTTTCTGATCATCAATTGATCAGGTGAATCTGATAAACAGACGATGAGTTTTATTTAGCCTCCTAATTCATTAAAGGTGAATTCAAAATTCTTTGAGTACTTATGGTGTCATCCAGTGGTTCTGGGTATTGATCTGTGGAAAATAATGTATAAATGTATAAATAATGTATAAAGTATAATATCGCCGTTGGTTTTCATTTGAGGTTGCATTAACCTGATTTAAATCTGGTTAGCTCTAGAGGAGTCTTAGACTGATGGAGGGTGTACATTTCTTTTTCACATGACTGTAGATGTCTGTTCTGTTCTGATAGTTAAGGCTTTAAAGGTTTATTTGTATAATTGTTGCTCCATCAGGTTTTTAGATTTATACATTGCTCTTGATTGAAATGTATTGAAGGAGAAACACATTTGGTGGAGTAGGTGGATTAGAGGGGATGGGGTTCAGAATATTTTGGAAGATGCTTTTATTTTTTGTAAAATAAACAACAGTCAAATAAACGACATGGATAATGACAACATGTCAGCTTCAGGTAACCAGAACATTTAGGTTTCAGCTTAATGTTCATATCTGAGACTGATCAGAGCAAATATTCAGAAATAATATATATCCATTTATATATATAGCTATCTTTTTTCTGGTATCTATGTATAGATTATATTAATATTATTGTTGTGATTTGTAGTTAAAAGTTATTAAAGCGCTTTGTTTCCATCATCCACCTACATTTGAACAGCTCATCCTGTCTCATCCTGATGCTTCATTAGAGTCACATAACTTAAAAATAACTATAATGCAGCACACCACAGCTGATTGGTCAGTGGGTCAGAAATAAACCCTTCAGGTACTTCTTGCACACTGGAGATTGTTTTACAATTGTTTTATTTGCACTACATTTTGGCAACAACTACGACAGATTAGTTGTATAGTATTTGGTTTGGGGAGGTGTTGTAATGTATCTGTGCCCTATAGAAGTGGAAATAAGAACAATCAGTTGTTGCATGTTGACTAACTTTTTTAAATCCATTAAAATCAAATCTTACTTTCAATCGTCCTTTTTGTCCCCAGTTATTACATATACTTGTGTAATGTTTTTTATCACTAATATAATGCACTGTTCAGTCCACTATACCCAAATCAGATTCTGGATACGATCATTTCCTCTTTGTATTTGTTCCTTTGCTCTTTATTTTTCTCACTGAATTCAATAAAGCTATCTTCCCTTCCTCTTTCTTTAGTTTTTTGTTTAATAATGCTTTTGATTTCTGACCTACTAAGATTAACCATCCAGTCAACATAGATGTTCTTTGATGATGCAGTTTAAAAAAAAACTCACACAGTGGGAGAAAAAAAACCTTTAAGCCAAACAGTGGCAAGAAAAAACTCCACTTTAACAGGAAGAAACCTTGAGCAGGACCTGGATCATATGGGGGACCTTCCTGATGAAAACCAGCCGAGGTAAAGAAGAAAAAGAGAGGGGAGACCAAATAGAGAGAGGATGGAGGACAGAGAGAGGAGAGAGACACAAATGACTGAATGAAATGACTATATAAACAGATGCAGGTAGCAGCACTGAGGTGAGATGGTCAGAGGACTAGATCATCAGTCAGCATGTTACTCGATGCCCCGAACACATCTACACACACAGGTGGAGCTATACGCTGTCCAGAGGATGGAAATGCAGGTCAGTATGTAACTGGGGAAACTCTGGCCTGCAAATACACAGAAAGAAAAGAGAAAAAAGGAGGGCAAAACAGCACAACAAACAACAGGAAAGAAAATGGAGCACAGTTATAGTAACAAGGTGCTGCTAATTGACTATGGAATGAGCTGGAGGAGGAAGAAGGGAGGAGGAAAGGGAAGGAAAAGGAGAAGAGCAGTGGAGACACCACAGATCATGTTGGCGTCTCCCTGCAGTGTAGGCCTATAGCAGCATAGCTATGACGAAGCTGTGATTAAGACAAGCTACTCAAGCTTGAGCTCCTACAACTATGGCTATAACTATTAGCCCCTACACCAGGTGTCACCAACATGGTGCCCGCGGGCACCAGGTAGCCCTCCAGGAGCTTCTGAGGTGCCCACCAAGGATGTTACTAAATAGTGACAACTACAGGATTTTAGTTACAGTTAATATTTTTCTTAATTTAAATATGAGATTATTTCTTTATAACCTATAAAGAACAGTTCTTTATAACATATAAGCAAATTATCATTCAATCATAGCGATTTGAGAACAATGTCATGACATCAGTAGAGGCTTTTAAACAAACAAGTAGCCCTTGCATAGCCCTTGGTAGCCCTCAGACCCAGAAAGGTTGGTGACCCCTGCCCTACACACTATAGTTTAGACAAACTGTAGGCTTTACTGAACATAAATGTTTTCAGTTTGGTTTTAAAGATGGAGGTGGTGTCAGCCTCCTGAACCCAAACTGGTAGCTGGTTCCATAATAAAGGTGCCTGGTAGCAGAAGGCCCGTCCTCCAAACCTACTTTTAGATATTCTAGGAACGAAAACGGAAGTAATCCTGCACTCTGAGAGCAGAGAGCTCTATTAGGAGCATAACGTGCTATCAGGTCTGGTAAATAACGAGGAGCTAGGCCATTAAGGGCCTTATATGTGAAAAGCAGAATTTTAAACTCAATTCGAAATTTCACAGGAAGCCAATGGAGGGAGGCTAACACGGGAGAGATGTGATCTCGCTTATGGATTCCTGTCAGCACCCTCGCTGCTGCAGTCTGGATCAGTTGGAAGCTATTCAACAAGGTTTTTTCGGACATCCTCCTAACAACACATTACAATAATCCAGTCTAGAACTGACAAATGCCTGGATTATTTTTTCAGCATCGCTCTGGGAGAGGATGCTCCTAATCTTGGCGATATTTTGGAGATAAAAAAAAAAAAAAAAAAAAAAAGGCTGTCTTGCAAACCTGATTAATATGCTGCTTAAATGACATATCCTGATCAAAAAACTACGTTTTTTTTGTTGTTTTTTTTTGCTCCACCATCGTTCTTTGAACTCGATGAGGTGGTTTAACCTAAAATGTCTTTAAATTCCTGGCTTGGTCTGCACTCAGAGAATTGGTGAATTTGATGCAACATCTTTGCCTGTGTTCTTGTAATTTGCATCTCTAATCATCATAATTAAGCCCAGCCTGCTCCTGTGCACCGGTTCTTGTACAGCTGCAGAAAAGCTAGAGTTAGTTCCAGATTTGAAGCTTTGGAGCAAACTGTTGGAGTAGGAGTCATCTTGAAGGAAGAACGTGTTAGGAGTGTGCTTGATGTGAAAAGAGTGTCAGATGGAGTGATGGGTCTGAACATAGAGATTGAAGGGGTGATGTTCAACATAGTTAATGATTATGACCCACAGGTAGGATGAGAGTCAGAAGAGAAGGATAAATTCTGGAATAAGGTGGATGAAGTGATGCAGAGTATCCCTAGAGATGAAAGAGCAGGTCATATTAGTGAAGACAACAGAGGTGAGGAGGAAGTGATGGGGAGGTTTGGTATTCCAGAAAAGAATGCTGAAGGTGCAAAAGGGATGGAATGAAAAATTTCTTCAAGAAGAGGCAGGAACATAGGGTGACTTATAAGAGTGGAGGTATGGAATGGAGATGGAAGGATGAACAACAGTCTAGGAAGAGAAAGGATAGAGATGGAAATGTATTGATATGTTAGGAGTGTGACAGGAAGATGGAAAGCGTGATTATTGTTTCCTGTTGTGTTTAAACTGTATTAACAATGTTGATTTTTATCTGTTGGTGAATTTTACCTGGTGTAGAATCTGCAGCAGCAGATGTAGATGGAAATTAGCTTGAGGCTAATTCTGGTACAACACATCAAACACTGACATCTATGTTCAAAATAGTTCACCCTTCCTTTGAAATAAATAGATTAATACCTGCATATGTACATAGACACATGTACTCATTTAAATCCAGGATGTTAGCTAATTAATTAGCCATCTTTAATGTCCGTACCATGATATCAACATCAGATAGTCTCTTAGGAATAAAATCATTGATGAGATGAGCATCATGTGACCAGTTGTGTGTATGTCAGTTAACTAATGAGCTCTTTCATAATTTGGTCTTGTGTGTCATGTGTGAGTTTTGGATAGGTTGGTGAGAAAACTCCTCCTTCAGCTGTCTGTGTCTTACAGGAAATGTATAGATAGAAGGAGGGATGTTTCTGAGCGTTCCTGTTCCTTTCTGATCTTCACTTCTCACCAACTAAACCACTGAAAAGTTCTCTTTGGTTTCTGTCACTGATCAGAGGATTTTCTCTCACCAGTCAAGGTCAGTTTGTCTTTTCAACTTTTACTAACTTATTTGAAACTCTACATGTAACCATGTAACACTATAACAGTGGTTCTCAAACTTTTGATACTGCGTACCACCTGAGAAACTGTTCAGCTCTCTGAGTACCCATGATGAACAATTTTAAAATACAGCCATATATGCCTTCTCAGTTAGCTTTAAATTCACAGGAGAGATGTTTATTTCTTATTGTAGTTATTTATTGTTACCTGAATTTTGTTTGAAACGTATTTCTAATGCATTTTATGTTTCCGATTTAATAAAAAAAAAAAAAGTGAAAATGTGGAAAGTCCTGATGTTCCCCCGCGTACCACCAGTGGTACACATACCACAGCTTGGGCACCACTGCACTATAGTATATACGTCTGTTTGACAGCTTGTTTCAGTGCTTTGGGTATTAAATCTTATTTTTGTTTATGTTTTCATACTAGAATCAAGTTTCACAGTGAAGACACTGAAAATCATTTTTCTCCTCCTGACTGATAATTACAGTTTTGATTAATAAATATGTTACAGATTTAAACCTTGTTTGAATTTTAGAAAACTTTTCAACTTGACTGAAATTGAATTTCTGGTTTTCTAAATTCATCAGAAAGTGATTGTCCAGTATGATGTGTTTATTTAGTTCTGAACAACTCTACAGCAGTTCCTGAATCTTTGCTTTGTCTTTGACTCTGAGACTGTGACTGTTTAAAAGAAGAACAGAGTCTGGTTGAACGTGAACCTCAGAGGTGTTTACTTGTTGTCAACAATGTTGGGAAGATATTTCAATATCTGCTGTCACTTAGAATCAGAATCATCTTTGTTTGACAGGTTCAGAGTCTGGACACATACGAGGAAATTAATTCAAACATTTTCAAGACAAAAAAAAAACAGAATGTTTTTTTTTTTTTTTGTTTTTTGCACAGAGAAATGGAAAAGTTCAGCACCAACATCACCTCAGTGGAGAAAGAAAAGATATGACAACATCAGTTATGAACACAGTGATGATTACAACATCACGAACAGCAACTCTGATGATTACATCAAATTTCTTATCTCGTTTCATGTGATGAAATGGATCATCGTTTGCACTGGACTTCTCTTGATCATCGTGGCCATCTATGCACTTTATTCTCTGGTTTGTATGTTGAACTTATCTGAAATATATGTAAGTGGAAATTTAAGTACATCCTCTCATCACTTTATGGTATGTATCAGGAAGTATTATGACATCACCAGTCCTCTGGTTCCTTAAATTAGGTGACCTCAACCTCAGATAAACAACCCAGTTTTTTATCACATGGTGTCATTATTTAAATTTATTCAACAACATTCATCCAGTTCATTAACTGTGGGAGTCTGGAGTCTGGGGACAGTTTGTGCGTCTTGGAGCAGCTGATGTGCTTTTTAAAATACTGCACAACGAATCGTTGGATGTGCATTCAACGATCACGAACAATTAATGTTCCTGTCCCTCCTCGACCACCAACAGTTTCAGACACCAGAGACAAAGATCTCCTTGGTTTCCTCAACAGCAGACATCTGGATGAGAAGCTGCCACAGCTGTACAGACTGACGTGTCTGGCCGTGACTATTCCCACATCCACCACAACTGCTGACCAGACATCATCTGACCTCAAGGGAATAAAAAAAACGTATGACAGTATAATACGGTGATGATGCGTAATCGAGAGGTAGAGCCGTTTGTGCACGTCCACATGTGACCAGGTGGACGCACATTTATGCCATTTGGACGCACTCTTTTACGCGCCATCATGCAAGTTGTGCTTTCCGCAAACTCGGTATCTTGCGATCGCGGGTTCATCCCTGACAGAACCAAAAAAAAAAAAAAAGCTTTTGATCTGAGAGTAGAATTCTATCTGGCCATCAGGACAAAATAAGAAGAAACACCATAGAGGGGGACCAAGACCCCCCCTTTTTGTGGCTGGCTATAAAACAGAAACACTTCAACATTCCTTGTGCATTTGTCTACAGCACCTCTGCCGTGTTGAGGACAGTGTGTTATCGGCCGATTAAATATTCTGCATGGCATTGAACCTCAAGCTTTGTGTATTAAACTCTCTAATTGGTCTTTTCTTTCAGTTTCTTCTTGACACCAGATTAAAGAACATGAATAACTTTCAAGAGTGACAGTTTAATATGTCAGGTGGTTTTCATTTGAGGTTGCATTTAACTGATTTAAAAATCTGGTTAGCTCTAGAGGAGTCTTAGACTGATGGAGGGAGTACATTTCTTTTTCACATGAATGCAGATGTCTGTTCTGTTGCGATAGTTCTGTGGGGATGGGGGGCTGGGATGGGGTTCAGAACATGTTGGAAGATGCTTTATTTTCTTCTAAAAATGTTTTTCTGCAGATTAAATCTGATCAACCTGCTCCAGTCTACATCATCAACCTCCTCATCTCTGATCTGATTCAGCTCTGTGTCTTGACTGAGATGTTAGGAGGTCATGCTGGTATAATGGTGGTAGGTTTTGCCTATGAAGTCAGTCTGATGGTCAGTGTTGGATTCATGGCTTGTATCTCCTTTGAAAGGTAATTTTCTGTTTATCCAGGTAAGTCTCTTCTACTGTATCTGACCATTTAATAAATCGGATGTTCCTAAAAGACTGTCTATACTTGTCTGTCTTTCACTACAGATATTTGGTTGTTGCCCATCCGATATGGTACAGATTCAGACGAAACATCAAGACATCTGTGGTGGTCTGTGTTGTAGTCTGGATTCTTCCTCTTGTTTTTGCCATTGTTTCTTATCTGACTGTTGAAGGTCATGTCATTTCAATCATCGCTGCTGTCTACCTCCTCCTCCCCCTCCCTCTGTTCATATTCTGCCTGGTTGGGACTCTCAGATCTCTGTCTGCAGCCATCAGTGTCCCTGCTGATGAAAAACGTAGAATTGTGGGAATTCTGGTTTTGGTGCTGCTCATTTACACGCTGTTGTTCCTGCCAACTGTCTTGATATACCTGGTAAAAACATTGGAATATAACCCTTATTTCACCAACATAGCTTTCCTTTTTCTTTTTCTTAGTCCTCTTGCAGATTTGATTATGTATATGTTCATGAGAAAAGGTGTCATTGACAGACTTTTGGCTTCACTGTGTTTTTGTAAAATAAACAACAGTCAAATAAACGACACAGATCTTGACGGCATGTCAGCTTGAGGAAACCAGAACATTTAGGTTTCATCTTCATGTTCATGTCTGAGACTGATCAGAGCAAATATTCAGAAATAATATACATCTATGGATAATTCTGTCTATTCACTCTAAAATCTTTTTGCTGGTATCTATATATAGATCAACTGCTGCTGATTTAAAACCAGATAAATGAAGACATTAGAAAATATCAAACATGTCAAATCAGAATAATTTGTTTCTAAATTGAGTTCAGTCTTTGCTCTCAAGAGGATTAATTAAATGATGTAAATGCTGTTTTTCAAAGTACAAATATTTCTTTTAAACTTCTTCTTTGTGATTTGTAGTTGGAAGTTATTAAAGCGTTCTGTTTCCATCATCCACCTACATCTGAACAGCTCATCCTGTCTCATCCTGATGCTTCATCAATCAGAGAGCAGCTTTGAAACTCAAAGCTTCAGGTTCAGAGAAATTTGTGGTTTCTGAGGATCAACTTCCTCTTTAATGGCTGTGGGTGGCTGTGGCTCGATCCCGGCTCCAACCGTCCACGTGCCAAAGTGTCCTTGGGCAAGACACTGAACCCTAACTTGCCCCCAGTGGGTCTGGCAGCGCCTTGCATGGCAGCAGCCGCCCACTGGTGTATGAATGTGTGTGTGAATGGGTGAATGAGAGGCTATTGTAAAGCGCTTTGGGGGCACCATGACGGTGTCTGGAAAGCGCTATATAAGTGCAGTCCATTTACCATTTAATGTAGAGCTGCTGGAGGTCAACTAGACATGTTCTCACACTGGGTTCTTTTTTTCTTTTTTTAACTTCACGTCATCTAACACTTTCAAATTCTGTGATGATATATTGAGAGCTGCAAGTTTCACCAGAATATGACCACCGTCTTATCTGAACAGGATGTGTGATATGAGAGTACAGGACATGTTCTGAGAACATGAGAACATGTTCAAGACATGTTCTCACACTGGGTTTCTTTTTCTTTTTTTACTTTAACACCTATAAATACATACACCAATTAAATATGTTATTCTGATGAAGTATGGACTCTAAAATGTGTCATTTGTCTTTCTTTCAGTACCTTTACCTGTCCATTCAGGGAACACATTCATCTCATTGTAGTACGCGATCATGTCATAAAAATTCACATAATAAGAATAACATATTAGAAAAGTGAGGAACAGTCAGTGTGTCTGATCAGATAAATCGTATTCATCTCCCTTGCAAGAACACAGTCTCCAGTTCAACTCCAGCTAACCTCAAACATGCAGTACTCAAAGTCAGATCTATGAGTAACAAATCATTCTTAATTAATAGTTTCGTTTCCTCATACAATTTAGATTTTATGTTTTTAACTGAAACATGGTTGGACAAAAACACAGCCAATGCAGTCCTGATTGCATCTAGTCCATCTCACTTCATTTTTTTTGGGGGGGGGGACTGTAATAATAAAACTGCATTTTGGGGCCTTATTGTGTGAAATGCTGATTCATATGTCCATGACAGTTCCCCTAGATTCTGGTCTGTTGAGGGTCATGGCTTTTGTTTAATCATTCTGGCTCCATCAAGTCGCTAAGTTTTGACACATAAGCATCTAGACAACTTATCTCAAGGACTCCATGTTTTCCATGTGATGCTTGAGACGAACTGTTTCCTACTGGCAATTTGTCATTCCTGATCATCCTGCTTTTCTGTGAAGTTGGTAATGACCTCATCACCTTGTATACAACTGAAGAATAAATCCACTTGCATTCTCTGTCCGATTGTCTGGTCAAGTGTTTGTTAAGTGTTTTATTATTGCCTCATCTGAACTCACTAATAATTGATAAACTATAACTTAATTGTGAAAATTTAAACAACAGTGTCAAACACTGACATCTATGTTCAAAATTGTTAATCGTTCCTTTGAAATGAATAAATTAATACCTGCATACATACATCGACACATGTACTCATTTACATCCAGGATGTTAGCTAATTAATTAGCCATCTTTAATGTCTCTTAGGAATAAAATCATTGATGAGATCAGCATCATGTGACCAGTTGTGTGTATGTCAGTTAACTAATGACCTATTTCATAATTTGGTCTTGTGTGTCATGTGTGAGTTTTGGATAGGTTGGTGAGAAAACTCCTCCTTCAGCTGTCTGTGTCTTAAAGGAAATGTAAAGATAGAAGGAGGGATGTTTCTGAGCGTTCCTGTTCCTTTCTGATCTCCACTTCTCACCAACTAAACCTCTGAAAAGTTCTCTTTGGTTTCTGTCACTGATCAGAGGATTTTCTCTCACCAGTCAAGGTAAGTTTGTCTTTTCAACTTTTACTAACTTATTTGCAAATCTAGATGTAACCATGAAACACTATAGTATATACATCTGTTTTACAGCTTGTTTCAGTGTATTTATTTTTGTTTTCTAACTCGAGTCAAGTTTCACGCTGAAGACACTGAAAATCATTTCTTTTCTCCTCCTGACTGATGAATTAAAGTTTTAATTAATAAACACATTACTGATTTAAACCTTGATTGAATTTTAGAAAACTTTTAAATTTACCTGGAAATTGAATTTCTGGTTTTCTAAATTCATCAGAAAGTGATTGTCCAGTATGATGTGTTTATTTAGTTCTGAACAACTCTACAGCAGTTCCTGAATCTTTGCTTTGTCTTTGACTCTGAGACTGTGACTGTTTAAAAGAAGAACAGAGTCTGGTTGAACGTGAACCTCAGAGGTGTTTACTTGTTGTCAACAATGTTGGGAAGATATTTTAATATCTGCTGTCACTTAGAATCAGAATCATCTTTTTTTGACAGGTTCAGAGTCTGGACACAGACGAGGAAATTAATTCAAACATTTTCAAGACAAAAACAAAAAAAAGTTTTTTTTTCTTTTTACACAGAGAAATGGAAAACTTCTACACCAACATTACCTCAGTGGAGAAAAGATACGACAACATCAGTTACAAACACAGTGATCATTACAACACCACGGCCTACAACTATGATTATAGAAGCTTTGACTACTTCATGTATGTGATGGAATGGATCATCATTTGCACTGGATTTCCTTTGATCATCGTGGCCATCTATGCACTTTATTCTCTGGTTTGTACATTATATTGAACTTATGTGTAATATATGGAAGTTAAAATTTAAGTACATCCTCTCATCACTTCTATGGTATCAGGAAGTATTATGACATCACCAGTCCTCTGGTTCCTTAAATTAGGTGACCTCAACCTCAGATAAACAACCCAGTTTTTATCACATGGTGTCATTATTTAAATTTATTCAACAACATTCATCCATCCATTACCTCTGCTTCTCCAAATTCGGTCCCGGGGCAGCAGTCTAAGCAGAGAGGTCCAGAGTTTGTGACCACAGGTGAGGGCAGGAACAAAGATGGAGCAGTCAACAGAAAGTCTTGTCTTTGGCTCAGCTCCCTCTTCACCACAACAGACCACTACAGAGTTCACATTCCTGCAGATGCTGCTCCTCTCCACCTGTCAGTCTCCTGCTCCATTCTTCACTAAAGGTGAATTCAAAAACTTTTAGGCCCTGATCGTACACTTCCCCTTACCCATTAACACTAGACACTACCCGCAAATTCCGGGTATAGAAACTTCCCCTAAATGCTAATGCAATCTTCTGCTCGCTAAAGCTGCTACCCGTTATGCCGACTCCCTTACTCACTTTGTAGGTGTGGCAATGGGCGTGTCTTTTGCCCTTTCCGCAAACTCGATATCTTGCGATTGGGGGTCGGCACGTACAAGAGCGAGTCCAAATGGCATCAATGTGCGTCCACCTGGTCACATGTGGATGTGCACAAACGGCTCTACCTCTTGAATTAACTCTTGTATAAAAAGCGTGATTTGGCCTCAGTTGAACGCCTGAAGAAATGTCAGAGATCGTCTTAAACGGCTTGCTCACCAGTTAAACAACAGACGACCAGAGCGTGTTTACTGGAACGCACCAACTATCTGGGATTTTCAGGTAGCTGATAGGAATTGTCTGTGTAAAAATATTTATATGTATATATCAGTGCAGAGGAGGAGGAGGAAGGAAGAGGAGGAAGCTCTACACAGCAGAGTCCCAGACGAGCTGCACAGGAGAGCTGCTCTGATCTGGATGAAAAGACGCTCCATAGCGGTTTGCGGGTAGCTGCTCTTAAAGGCAATGGCTACTGACGCACTGATTGGTTAAACAGGTGGAACGCTCTAACCACTCCTATGCTAATGTAGCAGTTAGCACAGGTAGGATAGCGGGTTTAAGGAGGTGGAAGATTGTGTTTCTTGTGGGGGGGGGGAACGCCCCTCCCGCTACCCGCTATCCCTTAATAGCGGCTTTAGTAGATGTGGTGGAAGATCAGGCCCTTTGTGTACTTATAGTTTCACCCAGTAGTTCTGGGTTTTGCTCTGTGGAAAATAAGTGACAATAAATGAAAATAATCACAGTATAATATGTCAGGTGTTTTTTATTTGAGGTTGCATTAAACTACATTTCTTTTTCACATGAATGCAGATGTCTGTTCTGTTGCGATAGTTCTGTGGGGATGGGGGGCTGGGATGGTGTTCAGAACATGTTGGAAGATGCTTTCTTTTCTTTCAACAGTGTTCTCACGTTTTTCTACAGATTAAATCTGATCAACCTGCTCCAGTCTACATCATCAACCTTCTCATTTCTGATCTGATTCAGCTCTGCTGCTTAACTGCAGAAATTGCAGGTCATCAAACTACAGTCATTGATGCAGTCTACATGTTCAGTCTCATGGCCAGTGTTGGATTCATGGCTTGTATCTCCTTTGAAAGGTAATTTTCTGTTTATCCAGGTAAGTCTCTTCTACTGTATCTGACCATTTAATAAATCGGATGTTCCTAAAAGACTGTCTACACTTGTCTGTCTTTCACTACAGATATTTGGTCGTCGCCCATCTGATATGGTACAGATTCAGACGAAACATCAAGACATCTGTGGTGGTCTGTGTTGTAGTCTGGATTCTTCCTCTTGTTTTTTCCATTGTTTCTTATCTGACTGTTGAGGAAGATGTCATGTCAATCATCACTGCTGTCTACCTCCTCCTCCCCCTCCCTTTGTTCATATTCTGCCTGGTTGGGACTCTCAGATCTCTGTCTGCAGCCATCAGTGTCCCTGCTGATGAAAAACGTAGAATTGTGGGAATTCTGGTTCTGGTGCTGCTCATTCACACACTGTTGTTCCTGCCAACTGTCTTGATATACCTGGTAAAAACATTGGAATATAACCCTTATTTCACCAACATAGCTTTCCTTTTTCTTTTTCTTAGTCCTCTTGCAGACTTGATTATGTATATGTTCATGAGAAAAGGTGTCATTGACAGACTTTTGGCTTCACTGTGTTTTTGTAAAATAAACAACAGTCAGATAAACGACATGCATCTTGACGGCATCTCAGCTTCAGGAAACCAGAACATTTAGGTTTCATCTTCACGTTCATGTCTGAGACTGATCAGAGCAAATATTCAGAAATAAAATACATCTATTGATAATTCTGTCTATTCACTCTAAAATATTTTTGCAGAATTTGTTTCTAAATTCAGTTCAGTCTTTGCTCTCAAGAGGATGAATTAAATGTTGTAAATGCTGTTTTTCAAAGTACAAATATTCTTCTAAACNGGTGAGAAAACTCCTCCTTCAGCTGTCTGTGTCTTAAAGGAAATGTAAGATAGAAGGAGGGATGTTTCTGAGCGTTCCTGTTCCTTTCTGATCTTCACTTCTCACCAACTAAACCTCTGAAAAGTTCTCTTTGGTTTCTGTCACTGATCAGAGGATTTTCTCTCACCAGTCAAGGTAAGTTTGTCTTTTCAACTTTTACTAACTTATTTGAAACTCTACATGTAACCATGTAACACTATAACAGTGGTTCTCAAACTTTTGATACTGCGTACCACCTGAGAAACTGTTCAGCTCTCTGAGTACCCATGATGAACAATTTTAAAATACAGCCATATATGCCTTCTCAATTAGCTTTAAATTCACAGGAGAGATGTTTATTCCTTATTGTAGTTATTTATTGTTACCTGAATTTTGTTTGAAACGTATTTCTAATGCATTTTATGTTTCCGATTTAATAAAAAAAAAAAAAAGTGAAAATGTGGAAAGTCCTGATGTACCCCCGCGTACCACCAGTGGTACACATACCACAGCTTGGGCACCACTGCACTATAGTATATACGTCTGTTTGACAGCTTGTTTCAGTGCTTTGGGTATTAAATCTTATTTTTGTTTATGTTTTCAAACTAGAATCAAGTTTCACAGTGAAGACACTGAAAATCATTTTTCTCCTCCTGACTGATAATTACAGTTTTGATTAATAAACATGTTACAGATTTAAACCTTGTTTGAATTTTAGAAAACTTTTCAACTTGACTGAAATTGAATTTCTGGTTTTCTAAATTCAACAGAAAGTGATTGTCCAGTATGACGTGTTTATTTAGTTCTCAACTCTACAGCAGTTGCTGAATCTTTGCTTTGTCTTTGACTCTGAGACTGTGACTGTTTAAAAGAAGAACAGAGTCTGGTTGAACATGAACCTCAGAGGTGTTTACTTGTTGTCAACAATGTTGGGAAGATATTTTAATATCTGCTGTCACTTAGAATCAGAATCATCTTTGTTTTGACAAGTTCAGAGTCTGGACACATACGAGGAAATTAATTCAAACATTTTCAAGACAAAAAAAAAACAGAATGTTTTTTTTTCTTTTTGCACAGAGAAATGGAAAAGTTCAGCACCAACATCACCTCAGTGGAGAAAAGATATGACAACATCAGTTATGAACACAGTGATGATTACAACATCACGAACAGCAACTCTGATGATTACATCAAATTTCTTATCTCGTTTCATGTGATGAAATGGATCATCGTTTGCACTGGACTTCTCTTGATCATCGTGGCCATCTATGCACTTTATTCTCTGGTTTGTACATTATATTGAACTTATGTGTAATATATGTCAATGGAAATTTAAGTACATCCTCTCATCACTTCTATGGTATCAGGAAGTATTATGACATCACCAGTCCTCTGGTTCCTTAAATTAGGTGACCTCAACCTCAGATAAACAACCCAGTTTTTATCACATGGTGTCATTATTTAAATTTATTCAACAACATTCATCCAGTCATTTACTGTGGGAGTCTGGGACAGTTGTGCGTCTTGGAGCAGCTGATGTGCTTTTTAAAATACTGCACAACGAATCATTGGATGTGCATTCAACGATCACGAACAATTAATGTTCCTGTCCCTCCTCGACCACCAACAGTTTCAGACACCAGAGACAAAGATCTCCTTGGTTTCCTCAACAGCAGACATCTGGATGAAAGCTGCCACAGCTGTACAGACTGACGTGTCTGGCCGTGACTATTCCCACATCCACCACAACTGCTGACCAGACATCATCTGACCTCAAGGGAATAAAAACGTATGACAGTAATACGATGATGCGTAATCGAGAGGTAGAGCCGTTTGTGCACGTCCACATGTGACCAGGTGGACGCACATTTATGCCATTTGGACGCACTCTTTTACGCGCCATCATGCAAGTTGTGCTTTCCGCAAACTCGGTATCTTGCGATCGCGGGTTCATCCCTGACAGAACCAAAAAAAAAAAAAGCTTTTGATCTGAGAGTAGAATTCTATCTGGCCATCAGGACAAAATAAGAAGAAACACCATAGAGGGGGACCAAGACCCCCCCTTTCTGTGGCTATAAAACAGAAACACTTCAACATTCCTTGTGCATTTGTCTACAGCACCTCTGCCGTGTTGAGGACAGTGTGTTATCGGCCGATTAAATATTCTGCATGGCATTGAACCTCAAGCTTTGTGTATTAAACTCTCTAATTGGTCTTTTCTTTCAGTTTCTTCTTGACACCAGATTAAAGAACATGAATAACTTTCAAGAGTGACAGTTTAATATGTCAGGTGGTTTTCATTTGAGGTTGCATTTAACTGATTTAAAAATCTGGTTAGCTCTAGAGGAGTCTTAGACTGATGGAGGGAGTACATTTCTTTTTCACATGAATGCAGATGTCTGTTCTGTTGCGATAGTTCTGTGGGGATGGGGGGCTGGGATGGGGTTCAGAACATGTTGGAAGATGCTTTATTTTCTTCTAAAAATGTTTTTCTGCAGATTAAATCTGATCAACCTGCTCCAGTCTACATCATCAACCTCCTCATCTCTGATCTGATTCAGCTCTGTGTCTTGACTGAGATGTTAGGAGGTCATGCTGGTATAATGGTGGTAGGTTTTGCCTATGAAGTCAGTCTGATGGTCAGTGTTGGATTCATGGCTTGTATCTCCTTTGAAAGGTAATTTTCTGTTTATCCAGGTAAGTCTCTTCTACTGTATCTGACCATTTGATAAATCGGATGTTCCTAAAAGACTGTCTATACTTGTCTGTCTTTCACTACAGATATTTGGTTGTTGCCCATCCGATATGGTACAGATTCAGACGAAACATCAAGACATCTGTGGTGGTCTGTGTTGTAGTCTGGATTCTTCCTCTTGTTGTTTTACTCCTTGCTTTTTTTGTGACTGAAGGTCATGTCATGTCAATCATCTTTGCTGTCTACCTCCTCCTCCCCCTCCCTCTGTTCATATTCTGCCTGGTTGGGACTCTCAGATCTCTGTCTGCAGCCATCAGTGTCCCTGCTGATGAAAAACGTAGAATTGTGGGAATTCTGGTTCTGGTGCTGCTCATTTACACACTGTTGTTCCTGCCAACTGTCTTGATATACCTGGTAAAAACATTGGAATATAACCCTTATTTCACCAACATAGCTTTCCTTTTTCTTTTTCTTAGTCCTCTTGCAGACTTGATTATGTATATGTTCATGAGAAAAGGTGTCATTGACAGACTTTTGGCTTCACTGTGTTGTTGTAAAATAAACAACAGTCAGATAAACGACACAGATCTTGACGGCATGTCAGCTTGAGGAAACCAGAACATTTAGGTTTCATCTTCATGTTCATGTCTGAGACTGATCAGAGCAAATATTCAGAAATAATATACATCTATGGATAATTCTGTCTATTCACTCTAAAATCTTTTTGCTGGTATCTATATACAGATCAACTGCTGCTGATTTAAAACCAGATAAGTGAAGACATTAGAAAATATCAAACATGTCAAATCAGAATAATTTGTTTCTAAATTGAGTTCAGTCTTTGCTCTCAAGAGGATTAATTAAATGATGTAAATGCTGTTTTTCAAAGTACAAATATTTCTTTTAAACTTCTTTGTGATTTGTAGTTGGAAGTTATTAAAGCGTTCTGTTTCCATCATCCACCTACATCTGAACAGCTCATCCTGTCTCATCCTGATGCTTCATCAATCAGAGAGCAGCTTTGAAACTCAAAGCTTCAGGTTCAGAGAAATTTGTGGTTTCTGAGGATCAACTTCCTCTTTAATGGCTGTGGGTGGCTGTGGCTCGATCCCGGCTCCAACCGTCCACGTGCCAAAGTGTCCTTGGGCAAGACACTGAACCCTAACTTGCCCCCAGTGGGTCTGGCAGCGCCTTGCATGGCAGCAGCCGCCCACTGGTGTATGAATGTGTGTGTGAAAGGGTGAATGAGAGGTTATTGTAAAGCGCTTTGGGGGCACCATGACGGTGTCTGGAAAGCGCTATATAAGTGCAGTCCATTTACCATTTAATGTAGAGCTGCTGGAGGTCAACTAGACATGTTCTTACACTGGGTTCTTTTTTTCTTTTTTTAACTTCACGTCATCTAACACTTTCAAATTCTGTGATGATATATTGAGAGCTGCAAGTTTCACCAGAATATGACCACCGTCTTATCTGAACAGGATGTGTGATATGAGAGTACAGGACATGTTCTGAGAACATGAGAACATGTTCAAGACATGTTCTCACACTGGGTTCTTTTTCTTTTTTTACTTTAACACCTATAAATACATACACCAATTAAATATGTTATTCTGATGAAGTATGGACTCTAAAATGTGTCATTTGTCTTTCTTTCAGTACCTTTACCTGTCCATTCAGGGAACACATTCATCTCATTGTAGTACGCGATCATGTCATAAAAATTCACATAATAAGAATAAGATATTAGAAAAGTGAGGAACAGTCAGTGTGTCTGATCAGAATAAATCGTATTCATTCATCTCCCTTGCAAGAACACAGTCTCCAGTTCAACTCCAGCTAACCTCAAACATGCAGTACTCAAAGTCAGATCTATGAGTAACAAATCATTCTTAATTAATAGTTTCGTTTCCTCATACAATTTAGATTTTATGTTTTTAACTGAAACATGGTTGGACAAAAACACAGCCAATGCAGTCCTGATTGCATCTAGTCCATCTCACTTCATTTTTTTTTGGGGGGGGGACTGTAATAATAAAACTGCATTTTGGGGCCTTATTGTGAAATGCTGATTCATATGTCCATGACAGTTCCCCTAGATTCTGGTCTGTTGAGGGTCATGGCTTTTGTTTAATCATTCTGGCTCCATCAAGTCACTAAGTTTTGACACATAAGCATCTAGACAACTTATCTCAAGGACTCCATGTTTTCCATGTGATGCTTGAGACGAACTGTTTCCTACTGGCAATTTGTCATTCCTGATCATCCTGCTTTTCTGTGAAGTTGGTAATGACCTCATCACCTTGTATACAACTGAAGAATAAATCCACTTGCATTCTCTGTCCGATTGTCTGGTCAAGTGTTTGTTAAGTGTTTTATTATTGCCTCATCTGAACTCACTAATAATTGATAAACTATAACTTAATTGTGAAAATTTAAACAACAGTGTCAAACACTGACATCTATGTTCAAAATTGTTAATCGTTCCTTTGAAATGAATAAATTAATACCTGCATACATACATCGACACATGTACTCATTTACATCCAGGATGTTAGCTAATTAATTAGCCATCTTTAATGTCTCTTAGGAATAAAATCATTGATGAGATCAGCATCATGTGACCAGTTGTGTGTATGTCAGTTAACTAATGAGCTCTTTCATAATTTGGTCTTGTGTGTCATGTGTGAGTTTTGGATTGGTTGGTGAGAAAACTCCTCCTTCAGCTGTCTGTGTCTTACAGGAAATGTAAAGATAGAAGGAGGGATGTTTCTGAG
Source organism: Hirundichthys speculiger (assembly GCA_018398805.1). NCBI lineage: Eukaryota > Metazoa > Chordata > Actinopteri > Beloniformes > Exocoetidae > Hirundichthys > Hirundichthys speculiger. The sequence goes on from JAGFBZ010000161.1 coordinate 43,261, forward strand.
CGTTCCTGTTCCTTTCTGATCTTCACTTCTCACCAACTAAACCTCTGAAAAGTTCTCTTTGGTTTCTGTCACTGATCAGAGGATTTTCTCTCACCAGTCAAGGTAAGTTTGTCTTTTCAACTTTTACTAACTTATTTGCAAATCTAGATGTAACCATGAAACACTATAGTATATACATCTGTTTTACAGCTTGTTTCAGTGTATTTATTTTTGTTTTCTAACTCGAGTCAAGTTTCACGCTGAAGACACTGAAAATCATTTCTTTTCTCCTCCTGACTGATGAATTAAAGTTTTAATTAATAAACACATTACTGATTTAAACCTTGATTGAATTTTAGAAAACTTTTAAATTTACCTGGAAATTGAATTTCTGGTTTTCTAAATTCATCAGAAAGTGATTGTCCAGTATGACGTGTTTATTTAGTTCTGAACAACTCTACAGCAGTTCCTGAATCTTTGCTTTGTCTTTGACTCTGAGACTGTGACTGTTTAAAAGAAGAACAGAGTCTGGTTGAACATGAACCTCAGAGGAGTTTAACTTGTTGTCAACAATGTTGGGAAGATATTTTAATATCTGCTGTCACTTAGAATCAGAATCATCTTTGTTTGACAGGTTCAGAGTCTGGACACAGACGAGGAAATTAATTCAAACATTTTCAAGACAAAAACAAAAAACAATGTTTTTTTTTTCTTTTTACACAGAGAAATGGAAAACTTCTACACCAACATCACCTCAGTGGAGAAAAGATACGACAACATCAGTTACAAACACAGTGATCATTACAACACCACCGCCTACAACTATGATTATAGAAGCTTTGACTACTTCATGTATGTGATGGAATGGATCATCATTTGCACTGGATTTCCTTTGATCATCGTGGCCATCTATGCTCTTTATTCTCTGGTTTGTACATTATATTGAACTTATGTGTAATATATGGAAGTTAAAATTTAAGTACATCCTCTCATCACTTCTATGGTATCAGGAAGTATTATGACATCACCAGTCCTCTGGTTCCTTAAATTAGGTGACCTCAACCTCAGATGAACAACCCAGTTTTTATCACATGGTGTCATTATTTAAATTTATTCAACAACATTCATCCATTCATTAACCTCTGCTTCTCCAAATTCGGTCCCGGGGCAGCAGTCTAAGCAGAGAGGTCCAGAGTTTGTGACCACAGGTGAGGGCAGGAACAAAGATGGAGCAGTCAACAGAAAGTCTTGTCTTTGGCTCAGCTCCCTCTTCACCACAACAGACCACTACAGAGTTCACATTCCTGCAGATGCTGCTCCTCTCCACCTGTCAGTCTCCTGCTCCATTCTTCACTAAAGGTGAATTCAAAACTTTTAGGCCCTGATCGTACACTTCCCCTTACCCATTAACACTAGACACTACCCGCAAATTCCGGGTATAGAAACTTCCCCTAAATGCTAATGCAATCTTCTGCTCGCTAAAGCTGCTACCCGTTATGCCGACTCCCTTACTCACTTTGTAGGTGTGGCAATGGGCGTGTCTTTTGCCCTTTCCGCAAACTCGATATCTTGCGATTGGGGGTCGGCACGTACAAGAGCGAGTCCAAATGGCATCAATGTGCGTCCACCTGGTCACATGTGGATGTGCACAAACGGCTCTACCTCTTGAATTAACTCTTGTATAAAAAGCGTGATTTGGCCTCAGTTGAACGCCTGAAGAAATGTCAGAGATCGTCTTAAACGGCTTGCTCGCCAGTTAAACAACAGACGACCAGAGCGTGTTTACTGGAACGCACCAACTATCTGGGATTTTCAGGTAGCTGATAGGAATTGTCTGTGTAAAAATATTTATATGTATATATCAGTGCAGAGGAGGAGGAGGAAGGAAGAGGAGGAAGCTCTACAGCAGAGTCCCAGACGAGCTGCACAGGAGAGCTGCTCTGATCTGGATGAAAAGACGCTCCATAGCGGTTTGCGGGTAGCTGCTCTTAAAGGCAATGGCTACTGACGCACTGATTGGTTAAACAGGTGGAACGCTCTAACCACTCCTATGCTAATGTAGCAGTTAGCACAGGTAGGATAGCGGGTTTAAGGAGGTGGAAGATTGTGTTTCTTGTGGGGGAACACCCCTCCCGCTACCCGCTATCCCTTAATAGCGGCTTTAGTAGATGTGGTGGAAGATCAGGCCCTTTGTGTACTTATAGTTTCACCCAGTAGTTCTGGGTTTTGCTCTGTGGAAAATAAGTGACAATAAATGAAAATAATCACAGTATAATATGTCAGGTGTTTTTTATTTGAGGTTGCATTAAACTACATTTCTTTTTCACATGAATGCAGATGTCTGTTCTGTTGCGATAGTTCTGTGGGGATGGGGGGCTGGGATGGGGTTCAGAACATGTTGGAAGATGCTTTCTTTTCTTTCAACAGTGTTCTCACGTTTTTCTACAGATTAAATCTGATCAACCTGCTCCAGTCTACATCATCAACCTTCTCATTTCTGATCTGATTCAGCTCTGCTGCTTAACTGCAGAAATTGCAGGTCATCAAACTACAGTCATTGATGCAGTCTACATGTTCAGTCTCATGGCCAGTGTTGGATTCATGGCTTGTATCTCCTTTGAAAGGTAATTTTCTGTTTATCCAGGTAAGTCTCTTCTACTGTATCTGACCATTTAATAAATCGGATGTTCCTAAAAGACTGTCTACACTTGTCTGTCTTTCACTACAGATATTTGGTTGTCGCCCATCTGATATGGTACAGATTCAGACGAAACATCAAGACATCTGTGGTGGTCTGTGTTGTAGTCTGGATTCTTCCTCTTGTTTTTTCCATTGTTTCTTATCTGACTGTTGAGGAAGATGTCATGTCAATCATCACTGCTGTCTACCTCCTCCTCCCCTCCCTTTGTTCATATTCTGCCTGGTTGGGACTCTCAGATCTCTGTCTGCAGCCATCAGTGTCCCTGCTGATGAAAAACGTAGAATTGTGGGAATTCTGGTTCTGGTGCTGCTCATTCACACACTGTTGTTCCTGCCAACTGTCTTGATATACCTGGTAAAAACATTGGAATATAACCCTTATTTCACCAACATAGCTTTCCTTTTTCTTTTTCTTAGTCCTCTTGCAGACTTGATTATGTATATGTTCATGAGAAAAGGTGTCATTGACAGACTTTTGGCTTCACTGTGTTTTTGTAAAATAAACAACAGTCAAATAAACGACACAGATCTTGACGGCATGTCAGCTTCAGGAAACCAGAACATTTAGGTTTCATCTTCATGTTCATGTCTGAGACTGATCAGAGCAAATATTCAGAAATAAAATACATCTATTGATAATTCTGTCTATTCACTCTAAAATATTTTTGCAGAATTTGTTTCTAAATTCAGTTCAGTCTTTGCTCTCAAGAGGATGAATTAAATGTTGTAAATGCTGTTTTTCAAAGTACAAATATTTCTTCTAAACTTTTTTTGTGGTTGGAAATTATTAAAGCGTTCTGTTTCCATCATCCACCTACATCTGAACAGCTCATCCTGTCTCATCCTGATGCTTCTTCAGTCAGAGAGCAGCTTTGAAACTTAGAGCTCCAGGTTCAGAGAAATTTGTGGTTTCTGAGGATGAACTTCCTCTTTAATGTAGAGCTGCTGGAGGTCAACTAACCACAGACATGTTCTCACACTGGGTTCTTTTTTTCTTTTTTTACTTCACGTCATCTAACACTTTTAAAAAACTCTGTGATGATATATTGAGAGCTGCGAGTTTCACCAGAATATGACCACCGTCTTATCTGAACAGGATGTGTGATATGAGAGTAGAGGAGGAATGTTTTCAACCAATTCATGACGCTTTTGCTGATATGAATACATACAACAATTAAACATGTTATTCTGATGAAGTTTTGAATGTGTGAGTTGTCTTTCTTTCTCTCAGTACCTTTACCTGTCGGTTCTGGTGTCTGGTGTGTCATGTGTGAGGCAGGGGTACACCCTGGACAGGTCGCCAGTCCATCACAGGGCCACACACTTATTTCATAATGGTATATCTATTTATTAGTGAAGCTCTTATTTTGTAATGCCACATTGACATATTTCACTTTTATTTCAGGGCTCTTATTATTTCAGTTCTTTATATTCAAATGAAGGTGTGTAGTTCTCTGTGTGGCTTTGGTCCACGGGGGAGCCATCCCATTTCCAGATTGAAGCTCTTCAAGCTTTTGTGCAGTTCCTCTTCAACTTCTGACAAACTTTAACAACTGACTTTTGAGGTCTAAATAAAAACCTAATAGATCGTGGTCATATTTTGAAGAGAATGTTTTCTTACTGTGCTTGTGTTAATTGCATTAACAGATAATGACTAGCTGTTGTTGGTCTGGAAGGATCTGAGGATGAAGCTCAGTTTAGCCACGACAACCACAGCAGTCATTTCATATCACCACAAACGACATTAAGCTCAAGTCCCACAGGACATGAGAGTGGTCGCACCAGAGGAGTCCATCTGTCCTTCTCTGCCAGAGATAGTTGTCAAGTCTATTCTGGAGCTCGGCCGCTGGTAGACCACGTTAATTTATGTACAGCACATCAAGATGGCAGGAACTCAAACATGAAAATGGAGGAGAGGAAATTTCTCATTAAAGCACCACCGACAGGCTCTGACTCATCCATCAATATTATGTTAACTCGTGGAGACTGTATGAACACAATTAAGAGGATCTTACAAGAGATTTGAACCACGTATGAGGAAAGGGTCAGTCTGGAAGTCGAGTCTTTAAATCAAGCCAAGTCCTGCGTAACGGTCATGTGATCTCAAAACCTTTGGGAGAGTTACTTATCATGAATAAAACCAAGCAGTTGGTGTGATTGGCGCTCTGCTCTAAGTAGCTTTCTGTGGGAGATCTGCCATAAAATATCAGCATGAGAGAGAAATAAAAGAAAGAAATAAACATGAACAATCATCCTGAGTTAGAGCGTTGTTTATTGGTGCATGAGCAAAAACTTATTCCTGTACTTTTTATGTCTTTAAGTGTTCTAGAGATATTTTACCAGTAAAAAGTTTGAGCTGTCTGCATAAATAAACAGACAGATAGACAGATAGATAGATAGATAGATAGATAGATAGATAGATAGATAGATAGATAGATAGATAGATAGATAGATAGATAGATAGATAGATAATTTTTATTCAAATGCTTTTAACATCAGCACTTGTCAGTAACACATATTTAGTGTAAATCTCATCTTAAGAAATATAAAATAAAATAAAGCTTATTGCTACTGGGCATTAATGTCACCCTGTTTTTTTTTTTTTTTTATGAAAAATAAAACAAAGTCTACAATCAAAATCCAACAAAATGATTGTAGCTCAGCACAATCAGAACATTAAAACAGGTGATTTCTGAGGTAACAGCAGAAACTTTTAACGGGGAGTTCAACTTGTCAGTTGTTACAAATAACCTTGTTTCTGCTGAATCCTCCGTCTGAAAGAACTTTAAAATGAAAATGTCCATGTTAAAGAATCCGTGTATCATTCGTTCTTTCCATTTTCAACTGTCAATCAAAAATTGAAAAAGGAAAAAGGGGCGTTTTATTTCGTTTTTCGTTTTTGAATCCAACATAAAAAACAAAAAATGCCCGGTTTTTCGTATTTCAATTTTAGACTTGGATCAAAAATACAAAATTAAAAAATGGGCCACGGGACCGAATTTGTTTTTAATATTTTAACTGGTGCAGTTTACGTGACCCGGAAGTGGTTTTGTGCTGCATTTCCGGTAGCATGGCGGCGCTAGAATCAAATACTAGTTTGATCAAGGACTTATTCAGCAGCGGTTTGACACACGCTGAAATTTCCTGCACGTTGCAGCAGATGGGTTTCCTGTAGTGATGGTGAGATGAAGCCTCATGAGGCATCGAACCATTTGAGCCCATCGGTTTCAGAAAAGGTTCATTACTAGAAGCTTCATCTGCACACGACACCACCTACTGGACAGATTTATAACCACAGGCAGCTGGACCTCAACCACAGCTGTTTGTGGCGCATTGAATATTTGTCTGTCATGGCCCTTGGGAATGATTATGAATTACAAAGAACATCAATGACTATGAATTACAAAGAATGCATGGCCAAATAAACTCTCTACATATATTATCATATATGTGTATAATAAAATATACCATGGATTTATTCTGTGTGTGTGTAAAGTTTCCCAGTATGGAAGAATCATATTATATGGCAGGTTGTGTAATGTTTTTTCCTTTTTTGTAACTTTAGGAGAATAGCACGGGCCTGAAGAGGCAGAGGACAGTGAAAGTGCTGGTCAAACTAGGAAGATGGAACTGAATATGTTTGTGTAACTTGAACAATGATGTACAGGACAGGGAAACTTTAGTCATTTTTATTAAGAAGTAACAGTCTCTCAACAGGTTATCAGCAATTCCTTTTTTTTTTTTTTTTTTTTACACAACTTCTCTGGCCTTTCACATGGTACAGAAGATGTTGTGCACAAAGGCGCAAATAATATTTTTCAAAAAATAGGTTGTCTGATAATCGAGGTCAAAACTTTTATACTGTCATTACACATCTGCGCCACAAGATGGCGCTGCACCGACGTAAACAGTAGGTGAATGGAGCGTCACAGTGAACGGATGGAAAAGATCTAATGATAAATGGAGTAAGCACGCGATGGCTCGAACAAAGGGGCTTGAAAGTTTTGATGCAGCCCATTTTTTTTTTTTTTACAGACTGAATTGTTAATATTGCTAGCCGGGTTGCTACCGGAACTGCCGTGCACAAAGCCACTTCCGGGTCACGTCAACCAGACAAATTAAATAATGAAAACAAATTCGGTCCCGTGGCCCGTTTTTTAATTTCGTATTTTTGATCCAAGTCTAAAATTGAAATACAAAAAACCGGGCATTTTTTGTTTTTTGTGTTGGATTCAAAAATGAAATAAAACGCCCTTTTCTCCTTTTTCAATTTTTGATTGACAGTTGAAAATGGAAAGAACGAATGATACACGGATTCACAGGACTGAATTTGATTTTAATATTTAATTGGGCCGGCGCACAATGGGTTTACGTGACCCGGATGTGACATCATAATCCGTGTATCATAGTCCGTGAATAGCAGGACAGGAGTCAGGAGGAGCCATGGAGTCATACGTGTTGTTTCGAGGGGCGAAGCGCGTTACCCTGAAAGAGGAGGATATGACGACGGAGAAGATAAGCAAGATTTTCCAGGTACTGTATATATTTTCTCAAAGAACCTTTTCTGTATAAATTGCTCCCTACTTTTATCCGCAAAAGGTAGCCTAGTCTACATTTTGCATAAACCTCTCGCTCTACTTTTTTAAAGGTTCAAAACTCCAGTCTCTACATCACCGATGATAACAATATGGTCATATTCCCTAGAAATGAGGGTCAATTCAGATCTGTTGACCTTGGGGGCATTATGAGGTGCACGGAGAGAGCGATGATGTGGGTGAACAAGCCACTGTGCCTGGACCAGTCCCGACCCGCTTCTCCTTCCGCCGACCAGCAAGTGCTGGTGCAGGCTTGGCTCATAGCTCAGCATCAACTTCAAGGGCCTCTCCAAGAGCACCCATGGCTAAGATATTTCAAAGGTGACCAAATACTTTAACATATCGGGCAGCTGTGTGTGTGTGTGTGTGTGTGTGTGTGTGTGTGTGTGTGTGTGTGTGTGTGTGTGTGTGTCTAAATTGCTGTGAATTTTATATGTTCTGCCTGTATTACATGAATGTACAATGAATTTCAAAATTACTTTCATCCCCAGGACCATCTTCATTGCTGATCTTGTGGATGGCAAGTTGGAAACAAGCAAAACTCTGACAGTTAGATTTTCTGAATTTGAGGCTTCTATCATGGGCATCACAAGTAAAGTAAATGATGCCCTTGAACAAGAGGAGTCGGTCATAATCACTGATGGTCAGGGAAACCAGATCTTGAACACAGAGGGAACAAGAGGTAAATTAATAAATAACAATGAAAATTTATAACTCTCTGGTTTTAATAAAACCACCCCAATTTTCTGAAATTTTGTAATATTTTATGTACTACTAAATAAATAATTTTCTTTTCAGGATCAGCGTTTTGGAAGCAAAATGCAAGGAAGGTTTATGCTGTGAAGGAACGAGATTTGCAGCAGTTACAAGGAAGCAAAAAGAGGAGACTGAGGTATGTAACTTCGATTAGCATTTTGGTTTTTTGTAATTCATCATCATAGCATATTTGTATGGCTATTCTCCTCCAACAGCAAGTGAAGAGGACCATCTTTGTGAGAATTTTTATGAATGTAGGCTATTCAAGAATTTCCATTGCATGAGGTATAGGATCACTATGACTACATTAATTCAGACTTTTATTATGTATGAATTAGTTTGACAGACCAATGGAAGCTGCAGTGGAGTTTTGTATTTAGAATGCTGCTTTTGAAATATGACACAGGCACCAGGACAACTGGTTACAATGATTGCATTTTTACTGGTTAGGATTTTGTTGAGACCAAGTAGGTAATGACATGAATATTCTGCCTGTTTTTCAGTCGGTGAGATGATATTGCTCTCGATGCAGTGTTTGATACAATTGAAGAAGTGGTCCTTGCAGCACAGGGTCTTCAGGAGGTGTCAACTACAATCAAGGAGCTGACTAATCTGGCAGGTTCCAGCCGAAGAACAGTGTCCTTGACAGAGGCCGAAGCAGCTGCTGTGAAACATGCCTTCACCTGTATGATCTGCAAGGGTGAAATCAAAAAAAAGTTTTGTCTTTTATAGGCAGATGTCAGTGCAAGTCATCTACCCATGTCCATGAAGAAAATAGACCCCAATGATAATGTTACCACTGATGCAATTAGTGTATTTTTATTTTATTTTTACAACTGTTTTCTGTATTGAAATTTGCAGGTCCAGTGGTTGAGCCCATGGTTTCATTGTGTTGCCATGGCATTATTGGCTGCAGGAGCTGCATCAAAGAATGCCAGCAAAATTCTGCATTTTGCCCAAAATGCCGAGCGGGTGATTTTGACATCAAAACTCAAAAACTCACCGGATTGTCTGCTGCATTGGCTGCACTGGAAAACATACTGTGCTCGTAAAACTTAACAGTATGCAGTTGTGCTTATGCTGTTCTTCAGTGTTCAGTTTTTTTCCACTAGAATAATGTTTTTTGCATTCAAAGTACTTATAACTTATAACTAAAATGTTAAAGAGGCACAATGTTGCTTTATTTTGTCTAAATGATCAGTGTGGTAAGAGCCAAAGTACCTCATATTTGCACAATTTTATGTTGTATATTTTCTCACTGTTTTCCAGAAACACTTGGAATTTTATACAGTAAGGACTCTGTTTGTGCAATATTTTTCTATGCCTTTGTAAGCCTCAAAGTTAAATAAAACAGTTCAAAACAGTTATTTGCCAAATTATTCAACTGACAACTTAAGGACATGACAGCTTTCTAACATTAGTCAACAACTACATCCAGTTTTTTTTAAATGTAAAAAACAGACCAAACGGTCTGCTCAGTTACTCAAGAACACCACATTTTGTGAGAAAGTACAACATTTTTTTGGGGGGTTTTTTTCTCAGGCATATCTCGCAGTCACATTCATTAGGAAGATTAAAGCATCTTGGAAAGGAGTATCCTCATTGTTTACCACATGATTAAAAAGAAGAGAGATGTCAGGGTAGTATTCTGCAAAACTCTGTTCTGCATGGCATCTGTCCTCTTCAGATATAAATGGATCAGTTCCAAAATTAGACTTCCAAGTCAGTGAGGATCCCAAGTCTTCCTCATACATGTTCCCCACATCAGAAGCACATGGCAGCAGCTCTGCTGAGATTTTAGCTGGGCAGCCACCTGCTGCCAGTTCATTGGGTATTCCACCACCTAAGACATGGCATCAAAACAATACAGTACTGGTTAGGCTGGGGGAAAAAATATCAATATTTCTTAAGTGCAAATATTCAGTTGAGCATACCTGGGATCTTGTGGGCATTCCATGAACCCACCACTCTGTGAAGTCCAATTTGGCTTACTTGACATGTCAGACTTGAGATGCAGAATCTAGTGAGGTTGTCCTCCATGCTCACAACCTCCTGGTCCAGCAGGTGCACCAGCGCCCGTTTCAGTGGATAGTTCACACGATTGTTCACCTCTGGCCACAAGCTCTCCACTTGAAGGTTCTGTTGATCAAAAGTTCAAATGATGTTTTAAGGTGAAAGGGAAATAAAACAACAGATAATGTAACTGATTAAAAAAAAAAGAAAATCGGAATCATTTTAATATTCTAAGTACGTGACACACAAGGAGTCGGACTCTTGATGTAAAAACTACCTAATAATAACATGGACAGTAAGGCTAACAAATCAGAACAAAGGGTATTATACAAAAATATGTAGAAATGAGTATGAACACATAAGGGCACCAAACTTATATTATCAAATGTATATGATCTTTTACAGCCCTCACCCTTGTTGGTGTGGTTTGGAGGTATGGTGGCCTGCTGAGGTTGTGTCTGTATCTTGACAGCATCTCTTGCAGGTAAAGACACAGGTAAAACTCCCTCCCGTGATCAACCCGAACTTGGTCCCACATGCCATGGTTCAAGACTGCAGATCTGGAATAAAATAATGTTTACATGGACTGCTCTGAATTTAACTCATTCAATAAGAATATGTATTTAAAAGATAATTTTATGACAATAATAATGGTAGTTGTGAATATATTCACCTGTATACATCCTCATAAATCACAAGATTGTTTTTCACTGGCATGGTTGAATGGCCAACAACTTTGCTGCTGTACCCATCAACAGCCAAAACATGAGTAATGCCAAACATTCCAAGCTTTTCATTTTGGTCTATATGAAGTTTATGACCCATATATTCAGCATGGTAAGGAATTGGATTTAAGTTACGAGCACCCTGGGGAAAAAAATAAAATAATTGGCACACCTTCATAAAATGTTTTTATAAACAGCAAACTTGTATGTATATATTAACAAAAATGACTAGTACAAATACTGTAATTCTTTTAGTTTGGTTTATTATCCTGACATTATCTGCTTAATTTGAACCTTTTAAAGCAAAAGCATCACCTGATGCCGGAGTTTATGATTTGGCTGATGGAGTTCTCTCTTAGGGTTTTCCCAACTCGACCTTCTCCCGCATGCAGCCCCAGTGTAGACAGATAGCTGGTCATGAACTTCCGGCCATATGATGGTCCTGTCTGTCATGAGATTACACATTTACTGTTAGTGTTTTCTATATAATATATAATATCTGCAATACACTACAAAGCATTTTAAATGAAACCTCACTTCATATATAGACCGAAGCAAAGCGCTCTCCAGCTCTGCGTCTGACATCAGTCTTTTTCTCCTCAGCACAGAATCTTCTGACGCTCATTTCTGAGCATTGCAGGACACTCATCTGCTGCAACGTGCAGGAAATTCGGCGTGTGTCAACCCGTTGTTGAGTAAGTCCTTTATCAAACTCGTATGTGAATCCGTGTATCATTCGTTCTTTCAATCAATCAATCAATCAATCTTTATTTGTATAGCGCTTTTCATGCAAAAACATGCAACACAAAGTGCTTTACAGAATTAAAAACAAATTATCACAATAAAAACCCCTTCCCTCCCCCTCCATACTAAACACATACACATACACAATCACACCCAATAGGGCGACATGGCATGGCACTGAGGATCAAGGAAACGTCGCCTTTGGGGCCATCCACACTGGAAGGAGCCGCAGGCCTTATCAGGGTGACCAGCACCTGGGCCCCCCGACTCCAACCGACAGGCGGACCCCCAGATCAGAAGGAGGAACCCCAGCCAGCCAGACCAGAGGGACCCAAGGACAGCACCCCCAGTCGCCTGACACAGCTCCCAGTGTGGAGGACCCCTCTGAGGAAACACTGGAGTTAAAAGATAATGACTAAAGGCATAAAATAGCAAGATAAAAGCAGTAAAAGCAGATAAAAGCATCATCTTAAAAAGCAAGTTAAAAGGAGCAACATAAAACAGGATAGCACCAGATAAAAACGTAAGAAGAGTTTAAAATATTAATTAAAAGCCTGATTAAAAAGGTGTGTCTTTAGTCTTCCTTTAAAAATATCAACAGTCTCTGCAGTCCTGAGGCCCTCCGGCAGGCTGTTCCACAGGTGGGGGCCATAGTGGGTAAATGCTCCCTCACCGTGGGTTTTTGTTCTGGGTTTTGGTATGGTTAAAAGGCCAGTGCCGGAGGACCGCAGGGTCCGCGAGGGTTGATATGGTAAAAGCAGGTCAGATAAGTAAGAGGGCGCAAGGCCATTAAGACATTTAAACTTTCCATTTTCAACTGTCAATCAAAAATTGAAAAAGGAAAAAGGGGCGTTTTATTTCGTTTTTCGTTTTTGAATACAACACAAAAAAACAAAAAAATGCCCGGTTTTTCGTATTTCAATTTTAGACTTGGATCAAAAATACGAAATTAAAAAACGGGCCACGGGACCGAATTTGTTTTATAATATTTAATTTGTCCGGTTTACGTGACCCGGAAGTGGCTTTGTGCGGCAGTTCCGGTAGCAATTCGGGTAGCAATATTAACAATTCAGTCTGTTTAAAAAAAAAAAAAAAAAAAACTGGAGTGCATCAAAACTTTCAAGCCCCTTTGTTCGAGCCATCGCGTGCTTATTCCATTTATCATTAGATCTGTTACATCTGTTCACTGTGACGCTCCATTCACCTACTGTTTACATTGGTGCAGCGCCATCTTGTGGCGCAGATGTATAATGACAGTATAAAAGTTTTGACCTAGATTATCAGACAACCTACTTATTGAAAATATTATTTGCGCCTTTGTGCACAACATCTTCTGTACCATGTGAAAGGCCAGAGAGGTTGTGTAAAAAAAAAAGCAATCTCTGAAAACCTGTTGAGAGATTGTTACTTCTTAATAAAAATGACTAAAGTTTCCCCTGTCCTGTACATCATTGTTCAAGTTACACAAACATATTCAGTTCCATCTTCCTAGTTTGACCAGCACTTTCACTGTCCTCTGCCTGTTCAGGCCCATGTTATTCTCCTAAAGTTACAAAAAAGGAAAAAACATTACACAACCTGCCATATAATATGATACTTCCATACTGGGAAACTACACACACACAGAATAAATCCATGGTATATTTTATTATACACATATATGATAATATATGTAGAGAATTTATTTGGCCATGCATTCTTTGTAATTTATAGTCATTGATGTTCTGTGTAATTCATAATCATTCTCAAGGGCCATGACAGACAAATATTCAATGCGCCACAAACAGCTGTGGTTGAGGTCCAGCTGCCTGTGATTATAAATCTGTCCAGTAGGTGGTGTCGTGTGCAGGTGAAGCTTCTAGTAATGAACCCTTTCTGGAACCGATCGGCTCAAATGGTTCGATGCCTCATGAGGCTTCATCTCACCATCACTACAGGAAACCCATCTGCTGCAACGTGCAGGAAATTTCAGCGTGTGTCTAACAGCTGCTGAATAAGTCCTATATCAAACTAGTATTTGAATCTAGCGCCGCCATGCTACCGGAACTGCCGCACAAAGCCACTTCCGGGTCACGTAAACCGGACAAATTAAATATTATAAAACAAATTCGGTCCCGTGGCCCGTTTTTTAATTTCGTATTTTTGATCCAAGTCTAAAATTGAAATACGAAAAACCGGGCATTTTTTTTGTTTTTTGTTTTGGATTCAAAAATGAAAAACGAAATAAAACGCCCCTTTTTCCTTTTTCAAATTTTGATTGACAGTTGAAAATGGAAAGAACGAATGATACACGGATTGTATGTGCTTCCAACGCCGCCATGCTACCCAAACTGCCGGGCACAAAACGATTTCCGGGTCACGTAAACGCATTGTGCGCCGGCCCAATTGAATATTAAAATCAAATTCAGTCCTGTGGCCCGTTTTTTAATTTCGCATTTTTGATCCAAGTCTAAAATTGAAACACGAAAAACCGGGCATTTTTTTGTTTTTTATGTTGGATTCAAAAACGAAGAACGAAATAAAACGCCCCTTTTTCTTTTTTCAATTTTTGATTGACAGTTGAAAATGGAAAGAACGAATGATACACGGATTGTATGTGCTTCCAACGCCGCCATGCTACCCAAACTGCCGGGCACAAAACAATTTCCGGAGGGGGCGGCGCAAGATGGCGGTGTGAGCGGTCCAGCTTTCTGCAGGCTCCGAGACCAAACTTTCGAAGACCCTATTAAACATTAAAAACCACAGTCAAGTATTGAAAATATTAAGCTCGCATTGTGGATAAAGGCCTTACACCAAGTTGGACTATTCCAGCATTTCGTAAGTTCACTTTTTTAAGGCAACAAATATGACTAGCAAAGACCACTGCTACACATTAGCTGCTCTTCAACAAGCATGTGATGATGATGATATAGATGGGATGGACCAACAAGAAAGTGTTGAAGCGTCCCAAAACCTGGCTCACGACACACGATCAGACAGGCAACATACTCCGCTAAAAAGTCCGAACCCGAAAAAAACAAAGAAGATGTCAACCCAGGATGAAATCTCCAACAGCGTCCTCTTTAACGCCATTCAGAGCCTCACTCGTAAGTTCGATACCCAGAGTGACCACTTTCAAGCGTTTGAATGGCAGCTTAAGGAAAATACAGAGGCGGTTGTCAAGATCAAAGAGTCGGTTGACGCGAACACGTCGGCTCTGAAGGGAATAATAGATGATGTGGATAAGCTAAAGAAACAGATGGTTACACTACAGAAGGAGAATGCAGCTCTGCGTGAATCATGCCTGGATCACGCACGCTACAAACGGAGATGGTCGCTACGGCTGAACGGCGTCCCTGAGAAGGAGGGAGAAAACATCCGAGAAGAAGTGATAAAGATCCTGACCAAGGTTGTCCCTCTCTCGGCTGAGCATCTGCAAAACACGGTGGATGTTGTGCACAGACTGGGTCTGAAAGTAAGCGCCGACAGGCCCAGGCAGATTATTCTGCAGTTTTCTATGAGAACTGTCCGCGACCAAGTCTGGAGGATGTCCAAGAATGCCAGGATTTGCAACGAGATGAAAATTCGCTTCAGAGAGGATTTCTGCAAAGAAGACCGAGAAGCCCACGCTCGTCTCTGGCCAAAAGTGGAGGAAGCCAGAAAAAGGGGGCTCAGAGCCTATCTGCGAGATGGACACGCTGTCATTGACGGCCGCCGTGTGACTGTTTAAATAATGCATCGTTTCCTCCCTTGTCACAAACTGACGTAGGTATTCACTGTGTCTGTTAAAAATGTTGCAGTAAATGTTTTATACGTTCAGGACGAAGTAGTCCAAAATTAAAGGCGCGATGCGTCAGATTGTAGTTGTAGTTTACTTTGTTAAGAAAACTTTATTCCTCATAGTCAACTAATGAGGCTTTTCAAGGATTGACTGCTGGTTAACTTTATTATATTAAGTGTTCTAAAGGGTCGTTGTTTACATTAATCCTGCACTTGAATTATTGAACGCACTCAGGTTTTTTTTCTATATGGTATTTTCCTTATTGTCGTTAAATGTTAGAGGTTTTAGGAATAGCACAAAGCGCAAGGCAATATTTCTTTTCTGCAAGGAGCAACTAAGAATTAATTTATTTTTTCTTCAAGAGACGCACTCTCTCGACTCTGATGTCAGTCTTTGGAAATCCCAATGGGGTTGTGGTGATGTTTTTTTCTCCCACGGCACTTCACATTCAGCAGGTGTGGCAATTCTACTCAATCGACTTGATGGCAATGTTATCTATCATACAGGTGACATAGAGGGTCATTGGATGATGGTCATTATTGAACATAATGATTGTAACTTCATTCTGGTTAACATATATGGTTATAATAATCGCGCCAGAAACAAGAAATTGCTTTCTGATTTAGGTACCATGATAGATAATTGGAAGAATATATACTCAACAGACAAAATAATTGTCGCAGGTGATTTTAATGTAGTCCCAGACGAATGGCAAGACAGACTTCCTACCCAGTTCACCACTCACTCCTTTAACCCTCTGATATCTGACTTTTCCAGATCACTTGATCTCATTGATATATGGCATAAAATGAATCCTGACAAAAAACAGTATACATGGAGCAATAATTTAAGACGATCTCAATGCTCTAGATTAGATTTTTGGTTAATAACAAATAATTTAGTCGAAATAGCTTCAAACTGTGATATTTGTCCTTCTCCCCTTACCGACCATTGTGTTATTACCCTCTGTATTTCACGCACTAACAGTTTTCCACAGTCCAGGAGATCCCACTGGAAATTTAACAGCAACCTTTTGAAATCCACATCCTTTTGCAACAAGATTTTATCCTTGATTGGCGAGGTGAAATTACAAAATGACTTATTTCCTTTGAACAAATGGGAGTGGCTTAAATATAATGTTAGAAAAATTGCAATTCAGGAAGGTAAAAACTGGCTGATTTTAGAAGAAAACAACAATTAGATATTATTTCCAAGATCAATTACTTGTGTAATCAATCGCATTTGGATGATGACAATAATCTTGAACTCCATCAGCTGCAGTCTAAATTAGACGACCTTTACACAGAAAAGGCAAAAGGTGCATTCATTCGCTCAAGGGCACGATGGATTGAAGAGGGCGAAAAGAACTCATCATATTTCTTTAATTTAGAAAAAAATAGGCAGACCAAAAAATGTATAAATAAACTATATGTTAATGACTCTTTAAGTGTAGATCAGGACGTGATTGATAATCACATATTCACATTCTATAAGTCTCTTTACAGCTCTAAATTCTCCAATCAAGAAAGTGATCTTTTCTTGGGTTTGTTAGAAAATTGGGCCCCCAAAATAGACGAGGAGTTCAAATCCATGACAGAAGCAGAGATTTCTCTATCAGAGCTGGACACTGCCATTTCTCAGATGCCTGGTGGAAAGTCACCTGGTCCAGACGGCCTCACTACAGAGTTTCTTAAACATTTCTGGACCGATATTCGAGATCTGATTCATGACGGCTTTAAAGAATGCTTGGGTAACTCTAACTTATCACCTACTATGAAACAAGGCGTGATCACGCTTATACCAAAACCCAACAAAGACAAGCTGTCTTTAGACAGTTGGAGGCCTATTACACTCCTCTGTGTTGATTATAAACTTCTAGCTCATGTTTACGCTAACAGACTTAAGACAGGACTAACTAAAATAATTGATGAAACACAGTCTGCATTTATCAAAGGAAGACATATTCATAACCATACACGACTAATCTTAGATATGCTTGATTATAATTCACTAATCCCAGATGACAGTTTCATTTTATTTTTGGACTTCTTCAAAGCCTTTGATACAATAGAGCACCCCTTTCTATTTAAAGCCTTGGAAGTATTCGGTTTTGGCCCAGGCTTCTGTAATGTTATTCGGATGCTTTATAACGATATAAACAGTAGTATATCTATCAGCCGTGGTTTCACAGCGAGGTTCCCAATAAAAAGGGGTATTCGGCAGGGATGCCCGATCAGTCCGCTATTATTTATTTTAGCTGCTGAGCTAATGGCAATTTATCTTAAAAACTCCCCTGACATTCAAGGTATCGAAATTTTGGGAAAGGAATTTATAATAAGCCAGTTTGCGGATGACACGGCTCTTTTCCTCAGAAAAGAAAATATGATTTCAAAAGTAATTGATAAAATAGGCCTTTTCTCTAAAGCATCTGGTCTGACTTTAAATCTTCAGAAATGTGAACTCATGGCCGTTCATGGCTGTAATACAAATAATATAGCCAATATCCCAATCAAAAATGAGGTCAAATATCTTGGTTTGGTAATTACTAAAAACTTGCATGATAGAGAGGATTTGAATGTTATTTCCAGAATGAAAACAGTACAAAAAGTGCTAAATCATTGGCTCACACAGGACTTGTCTATTCTGGGTAGGATTCTTCTGTCTAAAGCAGATGGTCTCTCGAGGCTTATTTACGCTTGCCATTCTTTACACACCTCTTCAACAACAATTAAATCTATTAACTCTGTTATATTCAAGTTTATATGGAAGAACAAGACTCATTATCTCCGTAAGTCACAATTGGTCAGAGACTATGGTAATGGGGGTTTAAAAGCCTTGGAATTTGAATCTGTAATCGCATCTTTTAGAATCAAATGGCTGAAAGATTGTATGTCTCAATCTGATTCTATATGGTACCATATTCCTAACAAAATTTTTAATAAGGTTGGAGGAATTGAGTTTTTGCTTAAATGTGATTATGAGGTGCCAAAAATTCCTGTAAAACTATCTAATTTCCACAAACAAGCGCTACAGTTTGGGAAGATGATTTTTTCCCATAACTTTTTTCCACACAACTCCTTGCTGTGGAACAACAGGGTTATTACCATAAAACAAAAAATCCTTATTCAAACCTGATTGGTTATAAACAATAAGTTAATGTTTGTCTACGATCTACTGAAACCAGATGGAACAACTGTTTTCCTTTGAATATTTCTCTACGAAGTAATATTGTCATCTCAAGAAAAGGGTACGAAAAGATCTGCAAAGCAATCCCTACTCCTTTAATCCGACTAATACAGAACAGTATGCAGTTTTCTTCGATTACACCCTCTCTGCCCACTCTAAAAATTGATGGCATCAATTTGTTGGATAAAAATGCAGCAATAAGTTGATAAGCCTGATTTTTAAACAATCAATTTTTGGTGACTTTAATTCTTGTTCTGTTAAGGATTACTTAGAGATCTCCTTAAAGAGACAGGCATTTTCTTTTTATATTTCTTGCCCTGTTGCTCCTAAAGTAAAGGAAACTCATTTTAAAATAGCTTCAGCAATATATCCCGCCAGTGACTTTCTGCACAGAAGATTTAAATTTGCTGTTGATCCATGTGTCTTTTGCTCTTCAGAGGCTGATGAAACCGTTGATCATCTATTTTTTAAATGTTCCCATGTCACTTCATTCTGGTCCGAAATCCATAGTTGGTTATCCTTGAAATGGATAATATACCCCCATTTACATACAATGATATTATTTATTTATGGACAACTTGGATGCAAACATTTCTGACACTGTCAATCTTGTGATTATTATGGGTAAATATTGTAATAAACAAACCCGATAAGGGTTTTGTCAGAGACCTGAAAACACCACAGCACCACTCGAGGAATATAGAAAAATAGGTAAACCTTTATTTAATCACAGAATGTATAAAAATGCATACAGTGTTAGACAGATAGGCATGAGGACCGGCTACTACTCCGGGTTGATAAAGTCTGTTTACTATCGTGCAAACCACGCAAATAAAACACAGCACACTTTAAGATCACGCACGTCACACCCGAATAAAAACACCACAAACTTTTAAGCTCCGCACACTGGAGACACTGCACACGGGGAATGGAGCAATACACCTCCACACAAGGAGCAAATAGGGGCTATAATGCCTGCTCAAACCACTGCAGACAACAATAAACGTCCCCACCCCCCCGGGGTAGTTTGAGCCGCCCACTGACCCTCTGCTTTTCTCTAAAATGCTATCTCATAAAACACATCAAAACATGGTTAGAATTTACAATACAAAAATACAAAATACAAGAAAATAATAGCAGGGAGTTAAAAACTTAGCTCGCTCGGCTGGCGAGACCCTCCCCCGGGGTCTGAGCTTTATTAGCACCGTCCGACATCCGAGGGAACAGCGACTTGCAGTCGGCGGTGCAGGCAGCGGGCGGCGGCGTGCCGACCGCTGGAATCAAGGCTGGAGAGCGGAGGTCAGCGAGCACACTCCTAAATCCCCCCCTGGCTACCTAAAGGAGGCAACTAGCCTCCCCTCCTAATCTGGAACGACTCCCCTACCTTTCTGTCTTCAGCGCCGGCAACGCTACACGCTGCGAGCGCCGCCTCCCCCCAGCAAGTGTGCACACAGACAGGACAGGTCAGCTCTCTCCAGCAACACCTGAGGGACTGCTTAGCCCTCTCTTAAGTTGCCTCTCCTCCAGTCTAGTTGCGCGGCTGCAAGCAATCAGCTCATTAAGGAGCCGCGTCTCTCCTGTCAGTCACCTCCCACCGCAGGTTTACTACACTCCTCCCCCCCATAAAGAAAAAAAACTCGTCCCCGAGTTAAGAGCGGGACATCTCATAGTCTCTGGACCAGGGAGGCGGTCTCCTTGTGCGGCTGGGATATGGTCCCTGGCGAACTGGAACCTCGGATGCACCCACCTCTAAAGGGAGTGCGTGCTGCCCCAGCACCCGGCTCTCTGAGTGTCCTCCGTGGGCACCCGAAGGTGGTGGTTGAGGTTGCTCCATACCCCGCTGAGCCGGATGTCTCTCTCTGGGACCGGGCACAGGAGATGCCGGCCCCTCTCCAAGTCCCCCCGACATGTCACGAGGAGCTGCTGCTGCTGCTGCTGCTGCTGGCGGCGGTGGCTGCACCTCTCCCGGGGACTCTGGTGTCGAAGTGGGCCCTCGTCTCGCTCCACCTACATAACCTCCCGATGGTCCCGTCCGCCGATGATGGACCCAACTGGCACTCAGAGGTACCTCGGTAGAGCCTCTGAGTAGGGAACCTCTGACCGGCCTGGCCGATGCTTCTGTCGTCTCTGAAGGTGAACCCGAAACAAAAGGTTTAAGTCTGTTGAAGTGGATTACAAAATCAGGCCCCCCTTCTTCCAGTGCCAGACGGTATAACACGTCTGTTACCCTCTCTAGGACTTTATACGGTCCTTTGTATCGCCTTTGCAATTTAGGGCACAGGCCTCGTTTTCTAGTCTTGTTTTGAACCCATACCAGCTCCCCCACTGAATAATATTGGAAATTAACACGAAAATCAAATGTAGCTTTTTGCTGCTTCGAGGCTCGGGCCTGGTGGCGTTTTACTGCCTCCACCACAGTAGAGAGGGGTATCTGCTGTTTAGTCACATAGTCACTAACAGAAGTGAACTTATCTTTGGGGGCCACTCCCAGCACAACATCAACAGGCAGAACTATCTCTTGCCCAAACAAAACTTTGTAAGGTGTAAAGCCAGTACTAGTGTGGACACTACTTCTGTAAGCCATCATGACATAAGGCAACAATGAGTCCCAATTCAGCTGGTTTTTATCTATAAACAGGGACAACATAGTTAACAATGTACGATTGAACCTCTCAATCAAACCGTCAGACTGTGGATGATAGGGGGATGTGCGGGTTTTGTTAATATCAAGCAGCCTACACAGCTCCTTAAACAGATTGGACTCAAAATTTCTCCCCTGATCAGAATGAATACTACGGGGGGCACCAAACCGACACACCCACTCCTCTGCTAAAATGCGAGCAATAGTGTGGGCTTCTTGGTTGGACATGGGGTAGGCTTCAGTCCACTTCGAGAAATAATCACCAATCACAAGAATATACTTATTTTTTTGTTGAGTTTCTGGCAAAGGGCCCAGAACATCAAGTGCAATACGTTCATAAGGCCGGGAGGGGACTGACTGAGCCAGTGGGGCGCAAGGAGGCCGCCCCTGATCCTTACGGGAAGCGCAATCCACACACTCCCTGCACCACCGCTTCACATCACCAAACCAACCCGGCCAATAGAACCGGTCTTTTACTTTAGCCTGCAATTTCTGGATCCCCAAGTGACCTCCAGTGATAGTATTGTGCAACGAAGCCAAAACAGTAGGGATCATAGACCTAGGCAACACAACTTGTATTTTAGATGCTGCATCAGAATGAGAGGGTGGAACACGAACTAAACGGAGGTCCTGTATCTGAAGTTGGTCCCATACAAGGACATATTTTCCTCAGGCTTGGCCTACCCTGCAAATCAGCCTGCACCACCCCAGCATCCCCTTTAAGTTGAAGTAGTTGGCTAATCTCTTCATCATCTCGCTGAGCTTGAGCCAATTCATCTTCCAGATCTGCTCCAGAAGACCCCTGCTCCTGGGCTGTCACTGCATGCACTGATACCTTAGGTATAGACTGTGTGTTCGGGAGGTCAGGAGGTGAGGACTGAGTACCGGCCCTTTCAACAAAGGCCGGCAACCGCGACAAAGCGTCTGCGTTAGCATGCTGTTTTCCAGGGCGGTGTACTATTTCATAATTGAAATTTGCCAATTGCTCCACCCACCGAGCTAGCTGCCCCTCTAAATCCCGAAAGTTATGCAACCACCTTAGGGAGCCATGGTCGGTGCGCAAAATAAACTGCTTCCCCAACAAATAATGTTTAAAGAACTTGGTAAATGCTACCATGGCCAATAGCTCCTTTTTTGTGGTTGCATACCTACGTTCCTCCTTAGTTAGAGCCCTGCTGGCATAGGCCACTACACGCTCAACACCGCCCTCCTCTTGGGACAATACTGCACCAATTCCCACATCACTGGCATCAGTATCCAGGATAAATCTCTTTTGGGGGTCAGGGTATGCCAACACTGGGGCTGTGATCAAACTGGACTTCAACTGCATAAAGGCCTGCTGACAATCGTCTCCCCACTTGAATCTCCTCCCCTTCTCTGTCAATCTATGCAAGGGACGGGCTATGTCTGCAAACCCCTTTACAAACCGCCTATAATATGAGGCTAGCCCAACAAAGCTTTTAACCTCTGTCTGGTTTCTTGGTACCGGCCACTCACGCACACTTTCAACCTTGGCAGGGTCTGCCCTGATTCCCTCTGCTGAAATAATATGACCCAGATATTTTACTTGAGTGGAGAAAAGGTCACATTTAGATGGCTTAACTTTTAAGTTAGCTGCACACAGCTTGGACAACACCTCGTCCAAGCGGCTGAGATGTTCCAGAAATGTACGGCCGAAGACAATAATATCATCTAAATAGACCAAACATGTGGTCCATTGTAGATCTGCCAACACCAGGTCCATGAGCCTTTGGAATGTACTGGGGGCGTTACACAAACCAAAGCTCAGAACATTAAACTCAAAGAGTCCCTGTCGGGTTGCAAAAGCTGTTTTGGGCCTGTCATTGGGGTCAACCTCGACCTGCCAGTAACCGCTGGCAAGGTCGAGGGTAGAAAACAAGGTGGCATTGGCTAAGCTATCGAGGGCGTCATCAATCCTGGGGAGGGGATATGCATCCTTCGCAGTGAGTGACATCATTAAGTTTTCTATAATCTACACAAAATCTCAATTTGCCTCCCTTCATCCGTACTGGCACAATTGGTGCAGCCCATGGGCTACAAGAAGGCCGTATAATCCCATTTCCTTGCATCAGTTTTATGTGATCTGCAACTTCCTGCTGGAGATGCAGGGGAACTCTACGGGGAACCATTTTAATGGGCTTTGCATCACCAGTATCAATGCTATGTGTGGTAAGGTGAGTTCTCCCTAGGTCAGTGTCACTGGTGCTAAAAACTGAAGCATGTCTATGCAGGAGGTCACGAACTGACTGAAGCTGAGCAGAGGAGAGGCCCTTCTTATCCAAACCAAGCTCCTTTAATAAGGAATCACCTGACCATGGGTGTGTTTCCGAGAGCTCCTCCCCCTTGTCAGCTGCGTCATCCATGACCGTGATGTCCGTGAACAGAGCACCGACTTTCATGCCCTGTTTCAAAATTAGAGGCTCTTCAGTGACATTAATAACTCTAACAGGCACTCTACCCTGGTTAACGTTACAAATGACTCTGGCCACAAACACGTCACAGTGCTTAGACAAAGAGCCCAGGGGCTCCATCATGCCAGTTGCACAGCCCCCTTGCAACCCCTCAACAGCCCCTGGGATAATAAACTCACTTCGGGGTGGCACAATGACATCGGTCGGTGTGAACAGTAACAACTTGGGGTATAATTGCATCAGAGGCAGGAATCAAAGGAAACTTTCTCCCCAGCAGGTGGCAGCATCGGTTACCCACATCAACAACAGCCCCATATTTAGACAGAAAATCATATCCCAGCAAGATTTCAGAAGCGGGAACATCAGCCACCAAAAGCTCTGTGACCAGGGCTAAAGAGTCTAACTGGCAGACCGTCTGCCATCGCCCCACTACACACATGGGACCCCCATTGGCAGCCAAGGCATCACCTATATACTCCATCAGATCCCCACCCCCGTTAGTCAAGTTCAACCATAACGATTTGGGGATAATGGAGGCATTAGCCCCTGTATCAATTAACACCTGAAACTCTGACCCACCTATTTTCGCACGGAGATACATCTCAGATCTATTCGGGCTTTGCGAGGCCATTCCAACAGAATGAGAGAGGGGGGCGGGCATTTGGCCTACTGTGCCCGCCCCCTCTAGTTTCCCGACAAATAGGGGCAGTCTCGCCGTAGGTGGCGGTTGCAACCACACTCCCAGCAAACCTCCCCCCGATTGGAAGCGCGGCTACTCTGGCTATAGGAAGCTGCAGCGCCCGTGCGCACAGTGGCCGGAGCCCTATCGGTGTTTTTAAAGGACTGCACAGTACTCTGGAGCGTTTTAACCTCCTGACGGAGCCCCTCTACAACTCCCAATAGCAACTCCATTTGCTTATCATTTGTAGATTTTTCTACAACGCCACGCACTCTCGTGTCTAGGTCAAGACGGGTTTGTTCTAAACTCCTAATAAGCTCTAGCTCGGAGGCGAGATTAATTGCATCTTCGAGTTTGGAGGGTTTAGCACTACGAAGATTGACACGCAACTCCCCACTACCCACATGTTCAATAAAGTGGTCTCTAGCAAAGAGATCGCGAGTGTGTGTGTCAGCATCCGGATAGGCTTTAATTATTAGTCTGCGTAATGCATTGCCAAATTCTCGTGCAGTCTCATTGTGCAGCCGCCGCCGTGCTAAAAAACTTGCACGATTCCAGTCCCCACTATCACACGGCTCTAAGCATCTCCCCAACGCCTCTTTTAAAGATATGTAATTCCCACGGGACTCGGGGGAGAGCCCATTATAAATATCCCGGGCCCGACCGGACAGCAAGAGGGACATAAACTTAAACTTCAAATCCTCATCCCAGTGATTCACCTCAGCGGCCATTTCAAATTGTCCCACCCAATCGGACCACTCTCGCCCAGTGCCAGTAAATGTCTCTGGCATAAACACAGGACGCGCTGCATTCGTTATGGGGGGAAGGTGTTGATTTGCCCCAGGTGCGTGATCAAGCTGAGCTGGTGAACTGCTCGCTGCGGGTTGTGTGTTCTCGGCCTCTGACATTTTTAAAAGGGATTAAGTCCCACTTCTGACACCAGTGTAATAAACAAACCCGATAAGGGTTTTGTCACAGACCTGAAAACACACAGCACCACTCGAGGAATATAGAAAAATAGGTAAACCTTTATTTAATCACAGAATGTATAAAAATGCATACAGTGTTAGACAGATAGGCATGAGGACCGGCTACTACTCCCGGGTTGATAAAGTCTGTTTACTATCGTGCAAACCACGCAAATAAAACACAGCACACTTTAAGATCACGCACGTCACACATGAATAAAAACACCACAACTTTTAAGCTCCGCACACTGGAGACACTGCACACGGGGAATGGAGCAATACACCTCCACACAAGGAGCAAATAGGGGCTATAATGCCTTCTCAAACCACTGCAGACAACAATAAACGTCCCCACCCCCCGGGTAGTTTGAGCCGCCCACTGACCCTCTGCTTTTCTCTAAAATGCTATCTCATAAAACACATCAAAACATGGTTAGAATTTACAATACAAAATACAAGAAAATAATAACAGGGAGTTAAAAACTTAGCTCGCTCGGCTGGCGAGACCCTCCCCCGGAGTCTGAGCTTTATTAGCACCGTCCGACATCCGGGGGCACAGCGACTTGCAGTCGGCGGTGCAGGCAGCGGGCGGCGGCGTGCCGACCGCTGGAATCAAGGCTGGAGAGCGGAGGTCAGCGAGCACACTCCTAAATCCCCCTCTGGCTACCTAAAGGAGGCAACTAGCCTCCCCTCCTAATCTGGAACGACTCCCCTACCTTTCTGTCTTCAGCGCCGGCAACGCTACACGCTGCGAGCGCCGCCTCCCCCCAGCAAGTGTGCACACAGACAGGACAGGTCAGCTCTCTCCAGCAACAACTGAGGGACTGCTTAGCCCTCTCTTAAGTTGCCTCTCCTCCAGTCTAGTTGCGCGGCTGCAAGCAATCAGCTCATTAAGGAGCCGCGTCTCTCCTGTCAGTCACCTCACACCGCAGGTTTACTACAATATCATATTCATACTTGCAAATGGAACAGAAGCATTCCCTCTCTTACAGTATTTATATGTAGTTTTGCCAATTACTTTAGGTCACTAAAAATTATGGAAAGAAAGAACCATAAGGCTGATAAATTGTACTCGGCTATATCTCATTCCTTGCTCTTCTATGTCTTGTACCTTGCTCCTTTGTGCCTCTTTTTGTTTATTTTATTTTTTTAGTTTTTATTTTACTCTTAAATGACTTTTCTTTGTTTCTTGGTTATATTTGGCTGCTTATTTCCATCATTGAAAGATTGACTCTTGTGTTTAATGTTTATACAACTGTCCTGTTCTTGTTGTGTAAATAAAGAAATGAAAAAAAAAAAAAAAAAAAAACGATTTCCGGGTCACGTAAACGCATTGTGCGCCGGCCCAATTGAATATCAAAATCAAATTCAGTCCTGTGGCCCGTTTTTTAATTTCGTATTTTTGATCCAAGTCTAAAATTGAAACACGAAAAACCGGGCATTTTTTTGTTTTTTATGTTGGATTCAAAAACGAAGAACGAAATAAAACGCCCCTTTTTCTTTTTTCAATTTTTGATTGACAGTTGAAAATGGAAAGAACGAATGATACACTGATTTTAAAGTCCAGTAACTGTATCAAAATCAATCAAAAATTTAAAAAATTAAAAAGTGACATTTTATTAAGTTTTTCGTTTTTTAATCTTACACAAAAAGTGCCTGTTTTTTTTTATATTTCAACTTTAGACTTGGATCAAAAATACGAAATTAAAAAACGGGACACAGAACTGAATTTGTTTTATAATTGAGGACTGGACTTTCTGTTGTCATTACACATCTGTGCCACTAGATGGAGCCGCACTGCAGTAACCAGCTAGAGAACAGCAGGACAGTGAACACATGGAGCAGATCTGATGGAACATGGAGGAATGATGCAAAAGTTTTTTTGCAGTCCAGTTTTTGTTTTTGACAGAATTGGTAATATTGCTACCTGAGTTGCTACCTGAACTGAAAAGTATACGGATTTTTACTGTTCTCCATGTCTGTTTTAGATTTTCCTTGTTTACCTGCCGATTGTCTTTCGGTTCCACAGCAGCCAGTAACAGACTTTTCAAAATAAAAGCATGTGAGCAACATGCGTTAAGACACGATAATATAAATTTTGGCCTTTTTAAAGCTAAACTTGCTGTTCATAAGACCCTTTTCTGTCGCCAGGTCTGTCCCACATGTTGACTGTGAATACACTCATTGACCAAGAGTTATATTTACTGAAAAGTGTGCATTAATCTGTGTTAAAAAAAAATAGTGGCGTTAAACAGAATTTAGTTTTTATATATAAAGAGGTCATGAGGAACATCCATTACAATAACCTGACGTACCCATCAAATTAGCTGACTTGTTTCTGACAGGCAACGGTCTAAACCTTGTATTATTGAATATAAATATAAAAGATTAGCACCATTTCATGGTTCCACCTTTTCAAAAACAAAAAATAAAAGTACACATCAAAGATAACAAAATCCATCCAGACGGTTACCAGTGAAATGGCCACGTCTGAGATGGTATTGGGGTGTATAAGTGTCCGAGGCATGAATGACCTGGATGTGTGTCAACTTAAACCTCACTGATATTTATCTGATCTCAATATAATATCAACAGTTGACAATCTGCTGTCACTTATTAGAATCAAAATCATCTTTGTTAGTCAATTTAAAAAAAAATGGACTCCAACATTGTCCTTCTCATAACTTCATAACCTAAAAAACAAATTCTTTTTCAGACAGGAATGGAAGAGTTCAACATCAACAACAGTTCAATGGAGAAAAAATGTGACATAAATTCCTGTGATCACATCAGCCTCACTAACTCCAGTTATCATCGTTACAAAAACTTTCATTGTGAAAACACCAGCTTCATGTATGAGATGATATGGGCCATCAGTTCCATCGGCCTTCTCTTGACTCTCGTGTCCATCTGTGTCCTTTATTCTCTGGTACGTACATGATGCACTAATCTGTAACATTTATAAAGTTTTAGGATCAAGAACAAATTGTATCTAAAATAATCTGTTTCCTCAAATGAGGTAACTGCAACCTCAGATAAACGACATGTTACAAGCTGCCATTATTTATTTAACAACAATGAAGTAAATTTATTAATTCAACAACAATCAAAGTACAATGCAGAAGTTCTGTACAATAAACTACGTACAGTCCTGATTATTTCGCTTGTAGAACCACCTTTAACAGAAATTACTTGAACTTTTTTTTTCACAAATGTTTGTCACATTGTTGTGTTGTTGTTGTTTGAGCCACTCTTCTGTACAAAAATGTTTTAAACCATTCAGTCTGTGGTTCATTTCATGTTTAAATTACTATCTTCTTTTTTTTTACTAGAGTATTTAGGATCATTGTCCTGGAACATGTCGCAGGTTTCAACCAAACCTTTTGCTTTCAGACAGACGGTCTCATGTTTTAATAGAATAATTTGGTTTCCTCAGGTCACAAAACAGCACTGTGCATGATGGGAAAACATCCTAACTTTGATCACATTGGTGCAAAAGAGATGAATGTTAGCAGAGATGTAGCTCTGAGATCCTTTATTGAATTTATCTGAGAGTTTCATGGAAAGACCATGTGGTGAACCTGTTGGGTAGTTGAACTTCTCACCACTCCTGAGAAGACTGAGGTGACTCCTGGATCGATGGGTAGCTACAACTGCCTCTCAGGAATCATTGCTGATGTCTTTCTTCAGTCTGGACCAGGTGTTCACAGGTTCTGATGATCAGGTGACCAGAAATGTTGATAACCAGCACCTGGATTGATTTCTTCCTGTGACTCATTTACTTCTGTGTTCTGTTTATTCATTTATGTTAATGTTTTTCTGCAGATTAAACCTGATCGTGTTGCTCCGGTCTACGTCATCAACCTGCTTATTTCTGATCTGATTCAGCTCTGCTGCCTGACTGCTTGGATTTCAGGCAGAGATCATGTAATCATTTATCATGTCTACTATTTTGGTGTCATGGCCAGTGTTGGGTTCATGGTGTGCATCTCTTTTGAGAGGTAATTATCTGTTCATATATCTTAGGACACGCTGCGAGAGATACTTTTTTATCCTCTTGTCTCTCCCTGTATTTCCTCTTTTCCTTATCTAATGACAGGCAGTGCTGGGCACCTGGCTGCAGCCTCAATGCACTGTCAACCCATGTCCTACTATGTTTGTCTGTTTTTTATATGTTCTCTTGGACGATGTACTGGAATGTAATTTCATTGTGCTGGGATGCTGGCTCAAAGACAATAAAGTTTCTTGAATCCTTTTAGTTTTATGTCTGAAAGTTACCATCTGAGTACTCTCTAAAAGGATGTTCTTGCCTGTCTGTCTTCTGTTCCAGATATCTGATCATCACCCGCCCGTTGGAGTACAGATTCAGACAGAACATGAAGACATCTGTGATGACCTGTGTTCTGGTCTGGCTCCTTCCTCTTGTTTATGCCCTTCCTGTTTACTGGAATTTTCCCTTTGGTTTAATAGAAATCATTTATGATGTCTTCCTCCTCGTTCCTGTCCCTCTGTTTATATTCTTCCTGGTTGGGACCCTCAGATCTCTGTCTGCAGCCATCAGTGTCCCCGTTGATGAGAAACAACTGATCGTGGCACTTCTAGTTGTGCTGCTGCTCATTTACACGCTCCTCTACCTGCCCAGCATCATTTTATCAATGGTTCAAAAATACTTTTTCAATCTTGATCCCTCCATCAATTTCAGAAAAAGCTTTATATTTTGCAGTCCTCAAGCAGACTTGACTCTGTCCATTTTTCTGAGGAAAGGTCTCATAGACAAGGTTTTGTCGTCACTGTTTTGTTGTAACATGGACACCAGTCTGCAAGTGAACAGAGACCAAAAACACGTCAGTTTCAGCTGCTCAGACCGTTCAGGTCTGTTTTGGTGTTGATCTATTCACTATTCAGACCAAACATTTTGCTAAACTGAGTCTCTAATCTCTTCTGATAATTTGACTTAAAGCCTAAATATCATACTGTGTGATTTTTAAAAAAAATAAAATTTCAAAGGAATCAATTTGAAATGTTTTGGTTGAATGACATGGGAATGCATTATCTTTCTGTTCCTATTTTTTTTTATCCTTAATCTCACTTTTATAAATTTATTTAACATTTATAGATGATTGTTACATCAGTGCTCACATTTAGTTTTTTTTTTCCAGATATACTAATTTTTACTCAGATTGACTTATTTTATGTTTGAAAACTCTGTTGAAAACTGAACAGAACTGGATATCTCCCAAATGAATTGAAAGAACTCTCATTACCTAATTGTTTATTTATGTTCATTAATTGCTCATTTTTAAATTTTATTTACATAAATATAAATACAGAGGGTTATTAGTAGGGATGTTCCTGGCGACTAATTTCCCTGTCGACTAAACGAAAATTTTAATTAAGACTAGTCGACTAGTCTAAAAAAAAGGAAAACACTCAGAAAACAGTGAAAATTTAGCACAATTTATTGAAACATCGAAACAGAATTTGAAACATTGTCCCAAAAAATATTGTGTGTAACAAGAGTTCTTTAAGCCGTTAATCACAATGTTCAACAACCATGTCTAATTTTAAATGCCGCTGAAGTACGAGACACTTTGCACCGTGCAGTATGAATGAATGTGAACATGAAGGCAACTCAGTCAAACGTTAACCACCAAAATAAATAAATTGCCTCTGACACATTGAATCTTGCAGATTATCCGACAAAAATTATTGCTTTAATTCACTTTCAAGTTAATAAAACATCTAATTTATAATTAAATTTCAACCGAAACGAGCAGCATTTTGCACCGTGCAGTATGAATATAAACCCTGCACATCCGACAAAAACTCACTTAAAGTTAACAAATAATCTGACATCTAAAAAAGATAAATTACTGCTGAATTATTAAACTCTATGCGCAGTTCAATATGAGTGTAAAATTAAACAAACATCTAAAATCTCTCAGACCGGACGGGAGAACACGTCTCCGGGTAAACAATGTCAAATCGGCCTGAGTGTGGTTAGCACCACTAGCATCAGCAGCCGTCGTCTCGTGCAGATTAACATCCAGATGCTTGAGTCAAATGTGGTTGCGCATTGCTCCAGTCGAGTGATTGTATACCAGTTGTTTCTAACATAGTCTACATACTACCTTGTTTTCATTTTCTAGATAAAAGTACCGCCAAACCGCACTGGTTTTGCGAGACTATCTTCCCACCGTGCCGTTTTAAAACTCCAGTCTACTCGAGCATTTCCGCGGGGAGGGGGCTGCGAGCTGCTGTCTGACCGCTCTGTAGCCCCGACTAGTGGCGGGCGGCTGTATGACAGTTAAGCGGCCTTGTACATGAATAAATCACAAATTGGTTTAAACGACTAATATTTCTGGTGCCGACTAGAAAGTGGGCGGACGTTTAATCGGTTAGACGACTAATCGCGCGCATCCCTAGTTATTAGGGTTTGATTTAAGTTATTTCTGTACTCATATCAAATTTATTAATTCATTGATTTATTTTTTTGATTTATTTTACTCATTTACTCAGTCTTTATGATTCTTGTGTTTGTGTTGTCACTAAATAAAGGACTTTGTCACATCGGTCACTCATCACTTTCTACAACAGACCACATCTTTTTCAATCAGACGGCCTCCACTTAAATCACACAGGATCACATCTTCAATCAATTAATATTATTCTCAAACTTCATTCCAGTAAAGTATTTTTCAGCTGACGGTCCAGCCATAACACCCACACCAGTTATTCTCACTGAGGCTTTTTGTCAGGGAGGGTAAAAAGAGTGGTGGTGGAACTGCATCAATTGCTCACAACTTGTTTTTAACCAAAAATAAATATTCCACTGAATACTTATTCATCTTTTGAGCATCATGCATTTGTTTTTAGCAACCCGCCTGTTTTATGTTACAGTGAACAGACCTCCAAACTCTTCCTCCTGTTTTATTTAACAACTTTGTGAGTTTTCATCAAAAATTCATTTTAGATAGAATAGAATTCTGATAACTTGTGATTTTAACTTAATCATGGACACGACCAATGATCCATATGCCAGCGAGTTTTCAAACCTTTTAAATAGTATGAATTTTAAACAACACGTCACACAGCCGACTCACAACAGAGGACACACCCTAGATCTGATCATTACCTATGGCCTGTCTCTGTTGTTTACCTGACTGTGTCTGATCACTACTGTGTGTTTTTTAACATCACCAGTTTTAGCCAGCAGGAGACCCCAGCAGGAGGCCCCGGTGAGAACTGTGAGGAAACGATATATTACTTCTGAAGTGACTGCAAATCTGAGTGGCATTTTAAATCAAATTCCTGCTCAGATTTTACTTGCACCATGTGATTTTATTGTTGATCATTTTAACAGCAAATTGAAATCAGCTATTGATGCTGCAGCTCCAATTAGAATAAAAACAATCAGAACCAAACCCACACCACCATGGATGAATGTATCTAACTCACCATTTTTAAGTAAAA
The DNA here is from genome assembly GCA_018398805.1 of Hirundichthys speculiger. Classification (NCBI taxonomy): domain Eukaryota; kingdom Metazoa; phylum Chordata; class Actinopteri; order Beloniformes; family Exocoetidae; genus Hirundichthys; species Hirundichthys speculiger. The sequence goes on from JAGFBZ010000161.1 coordinate 75,912, forward strand.
TGATGGAGAAGGTTGTTTTTATTCAGTTAAATAATTTTCTGAATGAAAACACTATTTTTGAGAAGTTTCAGTCTGGTCTTAGGAAAAACCACAGCACAGAGACGACCCTATTGAAGATTGTCAATGTAATATCGATGCACAGAAACTTTCAGTCCTGGTTCTACTGGATCTAAGTGCTGCCTTTGATGCAGTAGATCACAACATTTTATTAAGCAGCCTTAAAAGTCTGCTGAGCTTCATTTTAAAACCATTTTAAAATGGTTTCACTCCTATCTCAAAGATCAACAGTTTTGTGTAAGTATGGATACATGCTCCACAAGAACCCATAGGATCAAGTGTGGGGTTCCCCAAGGTTCAATTTTAGGTCCAATACTTTTTAATCTATATGCTGCCACTTGGGGATGTCATCAGGAGACATGGCATTGGTTTTCACGGCTATGCTGATGACACACAACTCTACATTGCTGTGACTCCTGATGACCTAGAACCAGTTAATGTTCTTTTAAACTGTATTTTAGATATTAAGCCATGAATGACAGAGAACGTCTTACAGCTTAACCAGGACAAAACTGAGGTTTTAATCATTGGTCCTGAAAACAAGAGAGATATGATTTTACCAAAAATACATAATTTTAAACCTTCTCATTGTGTGAGAAACTTGGGTGTTCTTTTTGACTCTAAGCTGAATTTTATTCCACATTAGGGACGCACATGGTTAACCGTTTAACCGTTAACCGATAACAGTAACTCTAACCGATTAATACCAACGGTCAATTTTGTTTTTAAGCTACGCAATTCAATCAACTCATGGGGGCGTGTCGACAGGTGCAACACAAGCCATCACGTGCATCCCATCACAGCCCTCTTTACAGCGAAGATGAAGAGAGCAAAAAAGAGTTCTGTGCAGTGTTGTACCTGAATGCCTTCATATTTTTCGCAAACGTGAACTGACCGCGTTCACTTTCCCCTTCACGAGCGTGGGGCGTGAACGAGTTCATTTGGGCAGTTGTGAACAACGCTCTTTCAAAGTTCACGCACGGTCAAAACCGTGCCAGATTTCCAGCGAACCCCTTTTAAAATACACCACAAACGAGCCTGATATGTATCTGCTGAAAGCAATCAAACATGGCAACACGGCTGTCGCTTCTGTCGATTACAAAAAACTATTTAGTTCATTTTTTGAAATGGTGAACTGAACTAGTTAATTTTAATTTCTGGTGGAAAAAGACATTTTGCCCATCAGTGTGGTCAGTGGTGAAGGGTTCCAGGAGCTAATGGGCTATATCAAGCCTAATTACCAAATTCCATCAAGACCGACCATTACCCGACGATTAGAGGCTCGTTTTGAGGAGACGAAAAAGGAACTGAAAACGCGATTTGCAAGTACTAAGTTCGTGGCTATTACAACGGACTGTTGTTTAGTGATGGTGAGATGAAGCCCCGTGAAGCAGTGTCACACATTGGCCAGATGGTTCGAGAAATGGTACATTTCTTGCTGCTTCATATGCACATGACACCACCTACTGGTCAGGTTTATAATCACAGCCAGCTGAATCTTAAGATGTGATGCATTGAATTTATGTATCGTCATGGCTCTCTGCGAATGACTTGAATAACAAAATGTGTATGACCAAATAAATGATCAAGTGCATAAAATATTGTCTGTAAGTAATCTCTGTTTAATGTTTCCCAAAGTAGTATCATAAGAACTGGGCAGACACGCGTCAAAAGGGTCGACGAGCCGGGAGTCGAACCCATGAAAACCATGTTACCTGTACGCGGGCCACCTGCCCTAACCACTGTACTACCGGAACAACAGAGATCATGCTGGCAGAGAACAGTAAAAATTGTTTGTGGAACTACGGAGGGAGCACACTCGATATGCTTGTGTAATTTGGACAATGACGACCATTAAAGGAGCAATAAGTGGAAATCCATTATTTAAGACTGAAGGAATTAAAAAATCGCTACATGGAGAACGAGAGGTGTAATTTCATCAGGAGTATAGGATGACGTCACACACCCGCTCTCTGTGTTGATCTCCAGCCTCAAGTTTACAAGCCGGTCCGGCCGCGCGTTCATGTGCGTTCTGTGAAACTTCGCCTCCTCCTCCCTCCTCCCCCCTCCCTCTCTATAAAACGGACAGCCAGGAGTAGTGACGGCGGCAGCATTTTCGAACTGAAATGGCAGACAGCGGAACAAAACAGGAAAGCTATTCACTGCCGTCATATTGTACTAACGTGAACTGTCTGCTAACGCAATTAGCGGCGAATAGATACGTTTGATGCTAATGGGACTCACTAAATTAGTGACATAAAGATTAATTTACGGACAAACCAGTATAAAACATTATAATGTATATAAATGACTTACTTTTTACTCGCCATGGTGATGTTTGCTCGTGTGTAGGAGATCTTCGAAGCGAGGGGGTGTAGTGGGGGAGTGTGTGGAGGGGAGGGGGGGGGTTGGTGGCGAGCAGAGGCAGAGGGAGGTGTGGCTAATGGCACACTTTGTTTTGGTCTACAGGCAGTGCTCAACAGCAAACCTAGCGGTGAAATGATTTCGCTTTTTGCTCCTTTAAAGGGGTTATTTTATGCATATTTATTCAGAAATAGCAATTTTTCCACAGTTTTTTTTGGTTTTAACCGATTCCTTTTTTTTTTCAATCTCTCCAGCCTTGGAGAACACCCTTTCACATGGCACAGAGGATGCTGGGCTGCATAAGAATGTTTGGCATCATGTACAAACTATATACTGAACTACCACAAACTATATAAACGCTATCCAGATTCTAGTATCCAAGCTATCCAAACTCTATCCACACTCTGAACTGACCGCAACTTGCCTACAAACACCCACATTTTGAATGGAGCCTGTGGCGTTTATAAAGCAGTCAAACCCCATTTCTTGAACAAGAAATGAACCATTCCCGAAGCAGTCACGTGGTACAGCCCAGCGGTGAAGCTTCGGACGTCATCACTTTTGGCTCCTCCCCAAATGAAGCGACTCTTGATACGCGCTTCACGGACACGCCCCCTCATTTCTCGATACGCGCTTCGGGGCTTCGCTTCACTCATAACATCACTACTGTTGTTCCTAGAGTCAGAACTAAAAACCTATGGTGGACCGCGCTCACAACAGAGAGCTACGTGACAATTACATGTCACTATATCGATGAGTACTGGAAAGCTAATTCTAACGTTCTGTTAACGCAGAGCACGCCAGGTAGACACACAGCTGATAAGTGTACGCATGCATCCACGACAACATCGTGGCAGCCAACTCTCCAGGGTGGGTCAGGTGGGACGGAAAGGTGAGACGTTTGTGTGTCGGAATAGCGGTATTTCGGGATGGTGATGTGTCTAAATGGTGGTATGTTGGAATGGCAGCATGGAAGGGCATTTAAATCTTATCGGTTATTAATCGTTAAAGGGCATCGATTAACGGTCATAAAAAAAATCCAAAATGTGCATCCCTATTCCACATATTGGAAATATTACAAAAACAGTTTTTGATCATCTTAAAAACATCGCCAGAGTCTGCCCATTTCTCTCTCTTGCCAGCACGGAGGTGCTGATGCTTTTATCTCCAGTAGAATAGACTACGGTAATGCCCTGCTCTCTGGTCTTCCCAAAAAGAGTATATCTATCCTACAATTACTCCAGAATTCAGCCGCACATGTGCTGACGAGGACCAGGGGCGGGAACATATTATGCCAGTTCTCGAATCACTGCATTGGGTCCCCATGTTCTTTTATTAGTTTTGTAAATGTACTAATGGTCTTGGGCCATCTCATTTATCTGACCTCCTTTTAAGGTATGAGCCCTCGTGGACCTTGAGGTCCTCAGGTACTGGCCTTTTAGTTGTTCCTAGAGTCAGAACTAAAAACCTATGGTGAGGCCTTGTTCTATCTATGCCCGGACTATGGAAACAGTCTACTGAGGACCTCAGGTACTGGCCTTTTAGTTGTTCCTAGAGTCAGAACTAAAAACCTATGGTGAGGCCTTGTTCTATCATTATGGCCCCCTGACTCTGGAACAGTCTACCTGAGGACCTCAGGTACTGGCCTTTTAGTTGTTCCTAGAGTCAGAACTAAAAACCTATGGTGAGGCCTCGTTTCATCATTACGTCCACCAAATATGGACCAGCCTACCTGAGGACTCAGGGCTGCAGAGACTGTGATGCTTTAAAGAGAAGCTCAAGACTTGGCTCTATTTAACCTTTTATTTTCTATTTACTTGACTCTAAATTTAGTTAACATTTTTGCTTATTTACTTATTTATTTATTTTAAGTTATTAATTTAATTGTATGTTCATTAATTTATGTATTTCTTAGCTGTTTTACTGGTTTTAAGTCTCTGAAATCTTATCTTTTCAAATCAGTGTTCTCC